>CM075820.1:38256648-38359148 GCA_037975025.1 Excoecaria agallocha
CGCATAACTTTTTTGAAATGTTCTGTAAAATTTGAATTAATTGAAATAATGTATTTCATAATTGATTATTATTAAACTGTAAGTGTTATAGGGCTGATATAATAATTAATAGGTCTATAAGGGGAATTATAAAGGCCCAAATAAGTGAAGTTGGCACAGAAGCCCTCCAGAAGAAGGGCCACACTCCAACTCAGAAACAAAAGCAAGATGGGCTAGATGGAGAACACTATTAAGGAGCAAGATGGCCCGGATGGATACCCAACAAGCTTGAAGATAATGTAATTATTTTTTTCTTATTTGAATCATGTATACTGCCTAGGTGTGACCTTTTGATTTCCCTTTTGGCTCAGAGAAATCAATGTAGTAAAGTCCATAACTATACCATATTTGTATGCTTATATTTATGTGATAGATATAGGATGCATACCAATGTATGCCAACCATGTATGATGAGACTTAATTAACTAAAACCCTCAAACAAATACTAAGGTATATAAGCCTTCCATTAATTTAAGGAGAACCAGAGTTCTTTATAGTGTGGGTTGTTGACCATAGTCAAGCTCACATTATATCGAATATGTTCAAACCTAATTAAATGGGTCATCTTAGCTAGCCCATTAGTTTGTTGACCATAGTCAAGGCTAATAGTTCTAGAGGCAAGATTAGGGAATTCATATATGATATGCATGTATCAAGAGTTGATAACCTAATGATCCAATAGTTGTGTAGAGACATAATTGGTATAGAGATACTTAACTTTCAAGGGTATGGAGTTTGGCTTGTTGACCACAGTCAAGGTCAAATTACATATCAAGGATTGGATATTTTCCCACTAGGAAAACCATTGGGTTTTCTCGAATTAAATAGTAAGGGCTATTAATTCTCAATAAAATAGTGGGAGTAAATGGATTAATTAAAGACCTTATTAATGCATACATATATATGAACATACTCTCATATGTTTTCTTTTTCACATCTAGGTCATCATCATGAGCACATCAAACATTAATATATGATCGATCTTGGATAACAAGCTGGTTAGCAGCAACTATTCTAACTGGATCAGGCAAGCGAGAATTATTCTCAGAGCTTAAAAGATCCATTATATCTTGGATAAATATCCACCACCACTTCCATCAGATGATGCCATTGATGAGATCAAAGACACTTATTGAAAATACATGGAGGATAGTGAAGCAGCAGCATGTTTGATGCTGGGTGCTATGTCCTCGGAGCTTTAGAAGCAGCATGAGATGATGGATGCAAGAACCATCATTTTGCATCTTGAGGAGCTTTATTCTTCTCAATCTAGAACTGAGCAATATGAGATTGCTCGAGCTCTATTTAGCAGTAAAATGGTGGAAGGCACTTCAACTGCTACTCATGCATTGAAGATGTATGGCTTTATTGAGCATTTGAGTAAACTTGGCTATGTAATGGATAATGACTTATACTTAGATTTAATCTTGTACTCGTTGGCTCCAAGTTATGCACCTTTCATGCTTAACTTCAACATAAACAAGAACCAAGTTGCCATTCCTGAGTTAATCAACATGCTCAAAACAGATGATGGATCCTTTAAAAAGGATCCAAAAAGTGTCATGTTTGTCACTTCTGCTAAAGGTAAGAAGCAAAAGAAGAAGTAGAAGAAGATAACCAAGGCACAACCAAAGAATGGTGGGATCTCAAAGAAGAAGGTTGTTTAGAAAGAGAATCCCAAAGGAACTTGCTTTCATTGTGGAAAGGATGGTCACTGGAAGCATAACTGCAAGGCCTATCTAGATTCTCTCAAGGAGAAGAAGCAAGCTGATGTTTCTACTTTAGGTATTCATATGATTGAAATTAATACTTATTTTATTGCTTCAAAACAATCTTGGGTATTAGATACAGGATGTGGATCTCACTTGTGTAATGATCTACAGGGGCTTAGAAGCTTTTGAATAGTTGGAAAGACAAAGATATGTTTGCAGTCAGCTACTGGATAAAACATCTCTACAACGGTTGTGGGGACTTACCATTTGCCTCTTCCAAGTGGATTAGTACTGGAATTAAATAATCGTTATTATGTTCCAGCTTTATCCAAGAGTATTATTTCTTTCACTTGTTTATTAAACGATTATAACATTTCTTTAAAGGATAAGTGTTGTTACATTTTTAAGAACAATATGTTTTATGCAAAAGCTATCATTGAGAATGGTATATTTGCTCTTGATTTAATTAAAGAAGTGCATAATGTTGATACCAAGAGAATGAAATATGATAATCTATATACCTCATACTTATGGTATTGTCGTTTAGGCCATATAAATGAGAAACACATGACCAAATTACCCAAGTCTGGTGATTTGGGATCATTTGATTATGAATCATTTTATACATCCGAATCTTGTTTATTAGGAAATATGATAAAAGCTCCCTTTATTGGTAAGGAGAACGAGCTAAAATGGTTTTGGGCTTAATACATTCAGATATATGTGATCCAATGACTACACATGCCAGAGGACGTTACTCCTACTTTATTACTTTCATAGATGATTATTCCAGGTTTCAATACATCTATCTAATGAAATATAAATCAGAAGCATTTGAAAAGTTCAAAGAATTTAGAAATGAAGTAGAGAAACAACTTGGCAAGAGTATTAAAACACTTAGATCAGATCGAGGTGGAGAATACTTAAGCCAAGAATTTCAAGATTATCTTAGAGATAATGGGATTTTATCTCAATGGACTCCACCATATACACCACAACACAATGGTATATCTGAAAGGAGAAATCAAACACTATTAGATATGGTTTGATCAATGATGAGCTGAGCATACTTGCCTAAGTCTTTTTGGGGATATGCACTAGAAACTGCTATTTATGTGTTAAATAGAGTTCCTAGTTAATTGATTGATGTTACTCCATATGAGATGTGGAATAACAAGAAACCCACGCTTTCTCATATGAAAGTATGGGGTTGTCTTGCTTATGTGAAGAGGACAATGTCAGATAAACTAGATGTTAAGTCTGACAAATGTTTATTTGTGGGATATCTAAAAGAAATATTTGGATATTATTTCTATCATCCCTTAGAACAAAAGGTATTTATTTCAAAGCATGTTGTCTTCTTGGAAAGAGAATTTCTCCTACAAGAGGATAGTGGAAGTAAAATTGAACTTGGTGAAGTTCAAGATCCACAAATAGAAGTGGATCAACTGATTGAACCCGAGACTGAATTTCATAATGATGAGATTATAGTTAAACCTGATTATTCACAAAATCCTATAAGATCTACTAGGATGCGTTATATCCCTGTGAGATATGGATTTCACGTTGATTCAGATAGAGGCATAACTGTAGTAGAGGACAATGAGCCTACAAGCTATTAAGAAGTTTTGAACAATTCAGAACGTGATTTATGGCTTAAGGCTATACAGTCTGAAATGGACTCCATGTATAAGAATAAAGTATGGACTTGAACTCAACCAGCTGAAGGGATAAAACCCATAGGGTTTAAATGGGTCTTCAAAAAGTAGACCGACATGGAAGGTAATATAGTTACCTATAAAGCTCGCTTAGTAGCAAAGGGTTATCGTCAAAAAGAAGGTATTGACTATGACAAGACATTTTCTCCTGTAGCGATACTTAAGTTTATAAGAATACTTTTATCTATTGTAGCTCATTATGATTATGAGATTTGGCAAATGGATGTGAAGAGAGCTTTCCTAAATGGAAATCTGACTAAGATTGTGTATATGACACAACCTGAAGGGTTCACATCTGAAATTTGCAAAAAGGTATGCAAACTTCAAAGATCCATTTATGGATTGAAGCAAGCCTCTAGGAGTTGGAACATATGATTCAATTAGACAATCAAAGAATTTGGTTTCTCACAAAATGAAGATGAACCTTATATGTATAAAAGGGTGAGTGGGAGTGCAATTGTCTTCCTAGTTCTATATGTAGATGACATATTGATCATGGGAAATGACATTTCTCTTTTCCAATCTATTAAAATATGGTTATCCAAGCAATTCTCCAATAATGACCTTGGAGAAGCGTCCTATATTCTGGGAATAAGGATCTATAGAGATAGATCCAATAGGTTGCTAGGTCTTTCTCAAAGTAAATATATAGATAAAGTATTAAAGAGGTTCAATATGAATCTCTCAAAGAAAGGGTTTATACCCATGGTACTGATGGAATATGACATGGTATGAATGTGATGATGGCACAGCGGAAAAACAAAAATTTTTTATCATACATGCCATATAATTCCATGACAAGAATCGAAACATGCAATTTTAGAGTTTTAAACTTACAACTTTAGATGCCTTTAAAACTTGATTTTGATGATGACCAGCAACCAAGAAGGATATGTCCACCTTAGATCTTCACCACCAATGCCAAGGAACAGCCTTTACGCCACTCCCTCTATTCTCACACACACACTTGCAAAGATGGCTTAAAATCAAGAGTGCTAGCTCTATGATTGTGTATTCGACAATGGGAATGATTTGAAGCCACAAGATCTGATCTTGTTCTTCCTTTAGGTTACTGTTTCAGCCCGAGAACACAAGAGAACAAGAAAGATTTCTTTCCCCTTGAGTATTTCGGCCAAGAGAGAAAAATAGCAAAAACAACCTCCAAGTTATTCATTTAATTCATTAATATATATCACTAATTTAGGTCAAGTGTGAGTGCCGTAAATTAAGTGTTAATATCAGCCTCCATCACTTCCTAATTAAGAGATATATCCTAATTTAAATTCCATTAGAATTTAAATTCAAATGGCATTAGTCATTTAATCAAAACAAACTTACTTATTTAAGGTAAAATAAGTTGCCGAATTCAACTAGTATTTTAGTTTGAATTTTGGCTACTTTAATTTCCTCTCAAGTATTATATTTTGATTAAATACAAATTAGGATTTAATACTCAATTAACTTAATTATACATAGATAATTAATCAATTGAAATTAAACCTAGCACATGCCAACAAATTTCTCTCGTGACCAACATATTTGCCTAAAACAGCTAGCTGTTTTAGGCAAAAAACTCGTTTCACATATTTGCCTAAAACAGCTAGCTGTTTTAGGCAAAATCGTGGCTTAACAGTTTTGCCTAAAACAGCTAGCTGTTTTAGGCAAAATCGTACCTTGACAGTTTTGCCTAAAACAGCTAGCTGTTTTAGGCAAAAATCTGTTTACCCATTTTATGCATTAATTTGACTCATTTTATGCATTAATTTGACTTTAAATAAAAGTCCAAATTAATTCCCAATACACAATTTAAATATTTTAAGCCCAATGCTTTGTGTGCGATCCTATAGGTCCATTTAATGTTGGCAATGAATTAATAAATTAATTCAAAGGCTATATATATTCTCTAGCAAGATATTATAGCATTCCAAATTAAATGAAAATGCATATGGCATTTAGTGACCTAATGCAATTTTGCATAGTCCCTTACCCATAAATATCAGAATTAATATAAGGCATGGAACCAGTCATCCTTATATATATTAATTCCTTTCTTGATATTCCAGTGACACTGAACTCTCAGATAAATAATGATTACTCATTATTTCATCTCGGTATGGCCATACACTTCTCAGTTCACTGATCAAGTGGCCGATGATATTTTCTCTTTTATTGAGAGGGGTAATCCCTTCACTTCTCTCATGCTCTCTAACATGAATTAATGCATACCCAATCATACCCGTACTTGTCACTCTGTTACGAGCACGTTAGGTGTATGTCAAAGTACACAGTAATTCATAAAGAGTTTCATAGAGATTTCAGGTCTAAGAACTCCGATACAAAACTTGCATATGAGAAACACTTATGACTTGTACCATGTAGTGTTCTCATGAGCGGATCGTATCCAGATACCATGTTCTTTAACATGTATCTATGATCTCTGATTGACACTCTTGTCCTAATGATCCGTAAGACAGAACTCATAATATCAGAGAGAGCATACTAGTCTTAATTCATTGTTATTCCCATAACAATGACTGACTAGGGATATTTAGAATGAAGTCTCATTTGTTTCAAGGTCTTACAACCATGTGCCTCACACATGATAACTTAAACCGAAACGACATTCTTGGATAGTTTTATCAATTGATATGCACAGGAATACAATAGATAAAACAAATGCCTCATTTTATTAATTTCAAGTGTTTCGTTACAATGCATTGGGGCTAGGGCTTACACTAACAATCTCCCACTAGCACTAGTCCCAATTGGGCATAGCCCTAAGACCGAACGCTCGCAAATGAGCTTCGTGCAGATTTGGACGTAACTGTTTCGTCAAAGGATCTGCTACATTGTCTTCACTTGCTATCTTGCTAACCTTGACGTCCCCACGATCAATGATTTCTCTGATCAAGTGGTACCTCCTGAGTATGTGTTTGGATTTCTGGTGTGACCGGGGCTCCTTTGCCTGTGCGATGGCCCCGTTGTTGTCACAGAAAATTTCTAATGGATCTAGGATGCTTGGGACCACTCCTAATCCAGTAATGAAATTTTTAATCCAAACAGCCTCTTTTGCAGCCTCACTTGCTGCAATATACTCAGATTCTGTAGTTGAGTCGGCAACGGTTTCTTGCTTTGAGCTTCTCCAGCTGACAGCACCACCGTTCAAAACAAAAACAAACCCAGATTGCGATCTAGAATCCTGAGTGCTAGTCTGGAAAGCAGCATCGGCATAACCTTGTATGACGAGCTCTTCTTGACCACCATACACTAAGAAGTGATCCTTAGTCCTTCGCAGGTACTTCAGAATCCCTTTTACAGCAGACCAGTGCTTCTCACCAGGGTCTTGCTGAAACCTACTGGTTATACTCAGTGCATGAGCAACATCCAATCTAGTACATAACATAGCGTACATGATAGATCCAATAGCAGATGCATATGGGATTCTACTCATGTTGTCCCTTTCCTCTTTGGTTTTAGGGCACTGTTCTTTAGTCAAAGGAACTCCCAAAGCCAAAGGTATGTACCCTTTCTTTGAGTCTCCCATACTAAAATGCTTTAGTACTTTGTCTATGTACTTTTCCTGACTTAGTCCCAAAAGCCGATTCGATCTATCTCTATAGATTCGAATACCAAGTATTGTCTCGGCTTCACCTAAGTCTTTCATTAAGAAACATTTTCCCAACCATTGCTTAACCTTTTGCAATGTTGGAATGTCATTCCCAATGAGAAGGATGTCGTCCACATATAGGACTAGAAATACTACTATGCTCCCACTAACCTTCTTGTACACACAAGGCTCATCTTCGTTCTTGATGAAGTCGAATTCTTTGACTGCCTCATCAAAACGAAGATTCCAACTTCGGGATGCTTGCTTTAATCCATAAATGGATTTTTGAAGCTTGCAAACCTTTTTAGGATGCTTGGGATTGACAAAACCTTCAGGCTGTGTCATATACACATCCTCAAGTAAATTTCCGTTGAGGAAAGCAGTTTTGACATCCATTTGCCATATCTCATAATCATGATATGCAGCTATGGCAAGCAAGATCCTAATGGATTTGAGCATGACTACAGGCGAAAAGGTCTCGTCATAGTCTACACCATGAGTTTGTCGAAAACCTTTTGCTACTAGTCTACCTTTGTAGGTCTTATCAGCTTTGAGTTTGAATAGCCACTTGCATTCAATTACCTTAGCACCTTCCGGTGGATCAACCAAGGTCCAAACCTGGTTATCGTACATTGATTGCATCTCAGATTTCATGGCTTCAAGCCAATTTTTCGAGTCTGGGCTTTCAATAGCTTCTCGGTAGGTAGTAGGATCCTCACGATCTACTAACTCAATAGTGTCACTGTCAGTGATTAGAAATCCGTATCTCTCAATCTCCTGACGTACCCTACCAGACCTTCTAGGTACTTGTGTAATGGGTTCTTGTTCCACAACTGGTTGTGAACTTGATCCCATTTCCAACTCATCCTCTATAGAAGCTTGTGGCACTTGAATTTCTCCAAGTTCTACTTTACTCCCACTGTCTTTCATGAGAAGGAACTCCTTTTCCAAGAAAACAGCCTTGCGAGCAACAAATACTTTGTTCTCGGCTTGTGAGTAAAAGTAGTATCCCTTTGTTTCTTTGGGATAACCCACAAACAAGAAGACAGTCGATTTGGACTCTAGTTTGTCAGATGTTAATTTCTTAACATGTGCGTCACAGCCCCAAATCTTGAGAAAAGACATATTGGGTTCTTTCCCAGTCCATACCTTGTATGGTGTCTTCTCAACTGCTTTAGTTGGAGTACGGTTCAATAGAAACGCAGCAGTTTCTAATGCATAACCCCAAAAAGAGATAGGAAGATTAGCTTGACTCATCATAGATCGAACCATGGCCAACAGAGTTCGATTTCTCCTTTCGGACACACCATTCCATTGAGGTGTTCCAGGAGGAGTGAGCTGTGAAATAATACCACACTCCTTTAGATGACAGTCAAACTCTTGGCTTAAGTATTCGCCACCTCGATCTGATCGAATGGCTTTTATACTTTTGCCAAGTTGGTTTTCTACTTCATTCTTAAACTCTTTGAATTTCTCAAAAGTTTCAGACTTATACTTCATTAGATAGACATAGCCATATCTACTGAAGTCATCTGTGAATGTCACGAAGTAGCTAAAACCACCTCTAGCATGTGTACTTAAAGGTCCACATACATCGGTATGTATTAGTTCCAATAAGCCATTAGTCCTCTCACCTTTTTTATTAAAAGGACTCTTTGTCATTTTTCCATGCAAACATGGCTCGCATGTGTCATAAGACTCTAAGTCGAATGACCCAACCACTCCAGTTTTGTGGAGTCTTGAAATGCGTTTTTCGTTTGCATGTCCTAAACGACAATGCCAGAAGTAAGTAGGGTTTATTTCGTTTGATTTAACCCTCTTTGTATTAATGTTGTATATGGACTCTTTGTTTTGTAAATCAAGGATATAAAGGCCATTTTGCAACATGGCATTGCCATAAGAAATGCCTTGGCGACGAATATGAGCATTGCCATTTTTAATAACAAAATCAAATTCATCATTATCCAAACATGAAACTGAAATAATGTTTCTGCTCATAGCAGGCACATAATAACAATTATTCAAAACAATACAAAGTCCGGAAGGTAAAGTGAGGTGATAGTCGCCTATCTCCATGGCAGCAACTCGTGCTCCATTCCCCACACGGAGGTCCACTTCATTCTTCCCAAGTAACCGCCTATTTCTTAGCCCCTGCACATTTGAACAAATGTGAGAACCACAACCGGTATCCAATACCCAAGTGGTAGAAATAGAAAGGTTAATTTCAACAACAAAAATACCAGAACTGGACGCCTTGGCTCCATTCTTCTTTTGTTCTTCCTTGAAGAGAGCGCAATTCTTCCTCCAATGCCCTATCTTGTTGCAATGGAAGCAAGTGCTCTCACTCTCTTTGAGTTTTGACGCCTTGGGCTTGGATTGGGCCTGAGGTGCACTCCCAACTGACTTGGGTTTTCCCTTTCCCTTTCCCTTTCCCTTAGCAGGTCCCTTCTTAATTCCCTTTTGAACCATTAGTACGGGATTGGTCTTTCGAATGTTTTCTTCAGCATTCTTAAGCATCCCATGAAGCTCAGTGACTGACTTGTTCATTGCATGCATGTTATAATTCATCACAAATAGATCATAAGCAGCAGGCAAAGATCCTAAGATCAAATCAGTGGCCAATTCCTTTGGCACTAGTACCTCAAGCTTCTCAAGAGTATCAAGATACCCTTTCATCTTGAGTACATGGGTACTAACAGGAGTACCCTCAGCCATCTTGCAAGAAATTAAAGCCTTTGTTGTCACGAACCTCTCGTGACGAGCTTGCTCTTGGAACATCTCCTTGAGGTGCACCATGATTGCATAGGTCTCTTGGTCCATAAATTGCTTTTGCAATTCAGGCACCATAGTGGCTAGCATCAAACAGGTCACATCATTAGAGTCACTTTTCTTGGTCTCAAAAGTTTCCTTTTGAACCACAGAAGCGTTCCTAGCAGGTTCCTCAGGTAAGGGTGCATCCAAAACATACGACTTCTTCTCTTGCTTAAGAACTATTCTTAAGTTTCGAGACCAGTCTATGAAATTGGTGCCATTCAATTTGTCCTTTTCAAGGACCGATCGCAATGAGAAATTGTTGTTTGAAGATGCCATTTTCAATCTACAATAAAATTTAGCAAGATTAAATGAGGTCTTATTAATGATCCCACAAACCGAATTAATATCCCTTTAAATAATTCGCGTTAGTGATTTAATGTGGGCCAAGATCCACTTTTCACAACAACTTATTAGTCAAGCTGAGCTTGTACACCTAACAAGTTAAGTTACTTAGGTAGGAAAACTCCAATCATGTCTCGTACATGACTCTTGGATCAAATGGGCTAACATCTTAAGATGTTATAGCACAACCCATTTATTAGTTGCCTAGGTCCGGGCATCCCTTTCCATGTTAAGTCTAACCTACATTCACAACCCATGCCTCACAAAGATAATCGGGCGCATCTAGGACTCCTAGTCTACGTGACCGATGATCGATGCCTTGACATGTTTCGAATTAGGAAGGCAACTTTGTGACTTACTATTTTAGGGATTCATTTTATTACGGCTTACATGGCATACGCTTTGTCATCCATACATAGCATGCATATATATATAATTGCATAAAGTAAAGCGTGACAAACATGGGCCCAAAAACCTACAACTAAGATTCTATACTATTACATAAGAATCTTCGAGTTGGGCTTCTCCACTCCGGTGGGCTTCGTCTTGATTTACAAAGTCTTCAAGTATATTCTATTCTAAGAAATAAATGAAACTTTTACAATAAAACATAATGGCTCGCAGGCCATATTTAATTACAAAAACCCAGGGCCCATGAATGCACCATGCATATCCATTCATCACACCAAATTAGCAAATAAATATACATAGCATTCATGGATAAAACAAAGTCCAATTCTAATTAATTTAGCCAAGCCCATTAATGGAAATTGTGTACTTGAACCTTTAAGAGAAGACCCCATGACGGGACTGGGCCAAAGCCCAATGGACTAAATCCTTTTATTGAATAAGTTCTCTTAAAAGCCCAAAACACTAACTAGTTAGATTTGTGCTATAAATCAACTCTAGTATAATTTCCAATTTTGCCATTTTTAATTTTATGTCATACAGCCCATAAACATTAAAAATGCATATAATATGTGCTAACATGAATTAAAAATAAAATCATGAAGAACACATATATAGTACACGGCATTCATGCAAAAACAAACAAACAACAAAAACTAGTTGTTTAATGCTTATGTAATGCCATAAAATGCACAAATATTCAAATCAATTTTATGAGTCATTTAATAATCTAAATAAGTCCATAACCATTGATTTAATATTCTGTACCATTTTAATCTAAATGTGTTTTTACCATTTTAATCAAAACAAAACAAACAATGTTGATTAAACATGTAACAAACACAAACTAGACATAGTTTTAAGTGATTTTAAAAATAATCAATTAAATTGTCATGGACCAGAATTAAAACCAAATTTAAAACATGTCCAGACCTGTTATTTAATCTTTAAAAATCACTTACAAACATCCCAAAAACGTTTTTACATTTAATTTTGAAAACTAGTTGTTAAACTAGCAATTTACATGCCAACTAGCACCTAGTTTCATAATTAACATGTACCATCAGGTATAAATAATTAAATCCGACCATTACCAGTCCTAATAACATCTTAGGAAAGTATATTAACATGTCATATTAATTATAATACCTATCTAATTAATTAAAATCGTTTTTACACCAAAACAATGCAAAAAACTCAAAACAGAAAATTTCAGATTTGCATGTTTTCATAATGACGATTTTTAATTAATTTTTTCATGCATCTAAAGCACTAAAATAAGCATGTTTAGGCTCTGATACCACTGATGGAATATGACATGGTATGAATGTGATGATGGCACAGCGGAAAAACAAAAATTTTTTATCATACATGCCATATAATTCCATGACAAGAATCGAAACATGCAATTTTAGAGTTTTAAACTTACAACTTTAGATGCCTTTAAAACTTGATTTTGATGATGACCAGCAACCAAGAAGGATATGTCCACCTTAGATCTTCACCACCAATGCCAAGGAACAGCCTTTACGCCACTCCCTCTATTCTCACACACACACTTGCAAAGATGGCTTAAAATCAAGAGTGCTAGCTCTATGATTGTGTATTCGACAATGGGAATGATTTGAAGCCACAAGATCTGATCTTGTTCTTCCTTTAGGTTACTGTTTCAGCCCGAGAACACAAGAGAACAAGAAAGATTTCTTTCCCCTTGAGTATTTCGGCCAAGAGAGAAAAATAGCAAAAACAACCTCCAAGTTATTCATTTAATTCATTAATATATATCACTAATTTAGGTCAAGTGTGAGTGCCGTAAATTAAGTGTTAATATCAGCCTCCATCACTTCCTAATTAAGAGATATATCCTAATTTAAATTCCATTAGAATTTAAATTCAAATGGCATTAGTCATTTAATCAAAACAAACTTACTTATTTAAGGTAAAATAAGTTGCCGAATTCAACTAGTATTTTAGTTTGAATTTTGGCTACTTTAATTTCCTCTCAAGTATTATATTTTGATTAAATACAAATTAGGATTTAATACTCAATTAACTTAATTATACATAGATAATTAATCAATTGAAATTAAACCTAGCACATGCCAACAAATTTCTCTCGTGACCAACATATTTGCCTAAAACAGCTAGCTGTTTTAGGCAAAAAACTCGTTTCACATATTTGCCTAAAACAGCTAGCTGTTTTAGGCAAAATCGTGGCTTAACAGTTTTGCCTAAAACAGCTAGCTGTTTTAGGCAAAATCGTACCTTGACAGTTTTGCCTAAAACAGCTAGCTGTTTTAGGCAAAAAAACTGTTTTTACAGATTTGCCTAAAACAGCTAGCTGTTTTAGGCAAAAATCTGTTTACCCATTTTATGCATTAATTTGACTCATTTTATGCATTAATTTGACTTTAAATAAAAGTCCAAATTAATTCCCAATACACAATTTAAATATTTTAAGCCCAATGCTTTGTGTGCGATCCTATAGGTCCATTTAATGTTGGCAATGAATTAATAAATTAATTCAAAGGCTATATATATTCTCTAGCAATATATTATAGCATTCCAAATTAAATGAAAATGCATATGGCATTTAGTGACCTAATGCAATTTTGCATAGTCCCTTACCCATAAATATCAGAATTAATATAAGGCATGGAACCAGTCATCCTTATATATATTAATTCCTTTCTTGATATTCCAGTGACACTGAACTCTCAGATAAATAATGATTACTCATTATTTCATCTCGGTATGGCCATACACTTCTCAGTTCACTGATCAAGTGGCCGATGATATTTTCTTTCTTATTGAGAGGGGTAATCCCTTCACTTCTCTCATGCTCTCTAACATGAATTAATGCATACCCAATCATACCCGTACTTGTCACTCTGTTACGAGCACGTTAGGTGTATGTCAAAGTACACAGTAATTCATAAAGAGTTTCATAGAGATTTCAGGTCTAAGAACTCCGATACAAAACTTGCATATGAGAAACACTTATGACTTGTATCATGTAGTGTTCTCATGAGCGGATCGTATCCAGATACCATGTTCTTTAACATGTATCTATGATCTCTGATTGACACTCTTGTCCTAATGATCCGTAAGACAGAACTCATAATATCAGAGAGAGCATACTAGTCTTAATTCATTGTTATTCCCATAACAATGACTGACTAGGGATATTTAGAATGAAGTCTCATTTGTTTCAAGGTCTTACAACCATGTGCCTCACACATGATAACTTAAACCGAAACGACATTCTTGGATAGTTTTATCAATTGATATGCACAGGAATACAATAGATAAAACAAATGCCTCATTTTATTAATTTCAAGTGTTTCGTTACAATGTATTGGGGCTAGGGCTTACACTAACAGGTACATGGGAAACACCTTTCTAAGTCTATGTGTCCTTAGACACTAGAGGATAGAGAGAGCAAGAATAGAATACCATATGCATCTGCAATTGGTTCTATCATGTATGTTATGTTATGTACACGTCCAGATGTAGCATTTGCTTTGAGTGTCACAAGTAGATTCCAATCCAAGTTTCGAGAGAAAGACTAGGTAGCTGTCAAGAATATCCTTAAGTACTTTAAAAGGTCCAAGGATATATTCTTGGTATATGGAGAGGGCAGTTTGGAAGTAAATGGGTATGTAGATGCCAGCTTCCAATCTAACAAAGATGATTGTAAATCACAGTTTGGTTATATGTTCATAATGGGAGGAGGAGCAGTTAGTTGTAAGAGTTCCAAAAAAGAAACAATTGTTGATTTCAACGACAGAAGCTAAGTACATTGCTGCTTCGGAAGTAGCCAAAGAAGTAGTTTAGATCAAAAAGTTCATATCTGAACTAGAAGTTATGCCTAGCATTGTTGATCTGATTCCTTTATATTGTGACAATAATGGAGCCATTATGCAAGCAAAAGAACCACAGTCTCATCAGCGATCCAAGCATGTTCTCATATGCTACCATCCCATAAGGGAAATAATAGCTAGAAATTATGTGAAAATAGAAAGGGTTCCCACATATGATAATGTGGTGGATCCCCTTACTAAAGCACTTTCCTAGATTAAGTATGATCACCATATAAATAGCGTGGGTCTAAGAAATATGAGTGATTGGCTCCAGTGCAAGTGGGAGATTGTTAGAGAGTATGCCCTAGAGCCCATGTAATAGGGATATATTTCATATGTATGAATTCATATTCTTAATAAAAGGCACCATTCATTTATTAATGCTATGTTTAAATACATGAGTTTGTAAATCTTAAATTAATAAATGAAGTCCTAGATATTATAAACACAGTACAAAGGCAATCATGAAAGTGTTCATGATATGAGATGTCTATTGCATACAAATGTGTTAATATATAAATATCACTAGTCATAGAATTAACAAGATAGGGTATTGTTAATTCGGACATACTAGCACATGTTATGCTTCTTGAATGGTTTAAGCAATGGTTCTCATAACTGTGATTATAGAACATAATCAAAGCTAACATGTCGATGCTTGTTATAAGAGCAAGTTCATTAGAGACCTACAAAGAGAATCCTCACATGGATATTAAATTTATGTCAGTGAGAAATCTCTTCATAGCGGTTGTGCAAGTATCCTTGGACTTGAGATCACCAAAGTTATCTTAAGTAGCAAATGGTATATTTTAACTCCATAACTGATTACTTCCAACTGGGAGTGAACATGGTTAGGAGACTAGGTATATCATGACCTACTTGAAGATAGTGGAGCGATTGAAAAAGGATTTACCATCCCAGATTTAATAAGGGAAGTTATCTCGCATGATTTTATAATTGCCTTGTTCAGAGAATCTCTGGACAAAGTAATATGCCAAGATGGATAGAGATCCGTAGAGGGCATTTTGGGAACAATAGTTTAATTAATAGAACATACATAATTTGATATATATGAGTTGATAGAAATCCATACTCAGAATCTAATTTAGATAAGAGTGGTGGAAGGAGTAATTGCATGGTAACTATTTTTATGGAAGGGTATAGTAAAACAACTTGACTTTCCTTACATTTAGGTAGTCATGATGCCTAGTTAGAGGCCAATCATGACTTGTATAATAGTGTATCAAGAACATCAATAGGGATTGATAAAATGATTTAAAGAAGTTTAAGTCATGTGAGTTTTGAATAAAACTCACAATTACATATTACTACCAATATGGATAGGAACCCAATAGGTCACACACATGTAGAGAAAAATGATAAAATGGTAAAATGTCAAGGAACATAATATTTGATATTATTATGGGGATAGAGAAGTGAATAAGATAATAATTAATTAAAGAGTTTAATTAATTATGATCAAGTAAAATTATTCGTATAACTTTTTTGAAATGTTCTGTAAAATTGGACCTAATTGAAATAATGTATTTTATTATTGATTATTATTGAACTATAAGTTTTATAGGGCTGATATAATAATTAATAGGTCCATTGGAGGAATTATAAAGGACCAAAGAAGTGAAGTTGGCAAGAAGCCATCCAAAAGAAGGGCCACACGCCAACTCCAAAACAAAAAGCCTTAGAGGCCTAATTCTTAGAACAAAATAAATTAAATATGTTACATGACTATTATGGAGCCTGCATATTTAATTTGGTTGGATTTGGAATTCATTTGGGTAATTAAATCCAAGTATATGTACAAAGGGCCTAGTTTGTGGGTTTTGTACATAGTCTTTTGTGATAGGGCTTCAATTGGATTTAATTGAGCTCAAAATATTATAATTAATTCTAGAAGCCTAATTAATAATTCTCCAGCAATTTTAAAGGGCCCAATCCCATTATGAAGGTGGACTTTTTAACCTAACTATAAAAATCCAAGAGATGTGGAATTAGGGTTAAGTAAGTGTGAATAATTAAGAAAACACACTCTCTCTTTTCTCTCAACCCTAGCCACCACCTTCCCTAGCTAGCATCTATGGATTTCGGCCAGCCCTTGTTCCTCCCAATTGTTGGTTCTTTCAATCCTTCTCTAGTGTGGATTACTCATTTGAGGTGTTCGCTTTTGGACACTATGGTTTGTGACAACCCGGTGAGAAGTAAAATCAACTGTTTAACAAAAATCAAAGGTGATGTATGTATGTATGCTTGTATGCATATATGTATGTGTGTGTGTGTGTATATATATATATATATATATTAAACAACAATATGAACATGTGAAAGCTCAAGATAGCCGTAACTATCAACCAACAATATGACAAAACCATAATTTTTTGGCTAAAAAACCTAAATTTGATACACGTTCAACTTTATTATAAAATATTTGATAAAATTGATTTCATGATTTAAATTCAGAATTCGAATTTTACTAACCTTTCGAATTGGCTTCATGGTGTTTTTGTCGTTTCCGTCTCCAAAAGTTCACACCCAAGGCTTCATATATCAATAATAAGATTATAGCCATTTTAATTCCTTATAACCACCTGAAAACAATGAATGCATTTAGGGAAATTAATTAGAAATAATAAAGAAAGCAGGGTTAAAGAAAATAAGTTAAAGTTGATGTTTGTTTGATTTCAAGAATATTCAAACATCAAGACCACAATGAACTTTTAACCTATCTATTTTGTCATGTTTTAAATAAGAAATTCAACACTACCTACACAATTGGGGAACTAAGAAACATAAATCCCATTATTTGCAATAAGGAATAAGATCCATGTAGCATTCACGCAGTATATAAGCACTGTGCAGCCAAAATAATCAAAAACAAAAGAAATTAACTTGGAAAATAAAGAAAATTTTACCCGACAACCATTTACATTTATTGCCTTGACTTGACCTCCATTTTGCAATAGCATATTTGCTATTGTCATTGATCTTCTAACTGCAGCTTAGTGCAAAGCAATCTGTAGCATATTATTAGCTATATTCACATAACCTCCATGCCACAACAGAGATAGGACAACTCAGTACAATCAAATCAACCCCAAATTTAAATAAACCAATCTAAAAAAAGTATGAAAGTTTGAGAATCAAAAAAAGGAAAAGAATTAATCTTTATGCATGATGGAATATGACATGGTATGAATGTGATGATAGCACAGCGGAAAAACAAAAATTTTTATCATACATGCCATACAGTTCCATGACAAGAATCGAAACATGCAATTTTAGAGTTTTAAACTTACAACTTTAGATGTCTTTAAAACTTTATTTTGATGATGACCAACAACCAAGAAGGATATGTCCACCTTAGATCTTCACCACCAATGCCAAGGAACAGCCTTTACGCCACTCCCTCTATTCTCACACACACACTTGCAAAGATGGCTTAAAATCAAGAGTGCTAGCTCTATGATTGTGTATTCGGCAATGGGAATGATTTAAAGCCACAAGATCTGATCTTGTTCTTCCTTTAGGTTACTGTTTTAGCCCAAGAACATAAGAGAACAAGAAAGATTTCTTTCCCCTTGAGTATTTCGGCCAAGAGAGAAAAATAGCAAAATGGCATACTCTTTTTTCATTTAATTCATTAATATATATCACTTAATTTAGGTCAAGTGTGAGTGCCAAAAATTAAGTGTTAATTTCAGCCTCCATCACTTCCTAATTAAGAGATATATCTTAATTTAAATTCTATTAGAATTTAAATTCAAATGGCATTAGTCATTTAATCAAAACAAACTTACTTATTTAAGGTGATGGTTGCCGAATTCCACTAGTATTTTAGTTTGAATTTTGGCTACTTTAATTCCCTCTCAAGTATTATGTTTTGATTAAATATAAATTAGGATTTAATACTCAATTAACTTAATTATACATAGATAATTAATCAATTGAAATTAAACCTAGCACATGCCAACAAATTTCTCTCGTGACCAACTGTTCACAGATTTGCCTAAAACAGCAAGCTGTTTTAGGCAAAAAGACAGTTCAACATATTTGCCTACAAAAAACTTGTTTCACAGATTTGCCTAAAATAGCTAGCTATTTTAGGCAAAATCGTGGCTTAACAGATTTGCCTAAAACAGCAAGGTTTTAGGCAAAATCACACCTTGACAGTTATGCCTAAAACAGCTAGCTGGTTTAGGCAAAAAAACAGTTTTTACAGATTTGCCTAAAACAGCTAGCTGTTTTAGGCAAAAATCTGTTTACACATTTTATGCATTAATTTGACTTTAAATAAAAGTCCAAATTAATTCCCAATACACAATTTAAATATTTTAAGCCCAATGCTTTGTGTGCGATCCTATAGGTCCATTTAATGTTGGCAATAAATTAATAAATTAATTCAAAGGCTATATATATTCTCTAGTAAGATATTATAGCATTCCAAATTAAATGAAAATGCATATGGCATTTAGTTACCTAATGCAATTTTGCATAGTCCCTTACCCATAAATATCAGAATTAATATAAGGTATGGAACTAGTCATCCTTATATATATTAATTCCTTTCTTGATATTCCAGTGACACTTAACTCTCAGATAAATAATGATTACTCATTATTTCATCTTGGTATGGCCATACACTTCTCAGTTCACTGATCAAGTGGCCGATGATATTTTCTCTCTTAATGAGAGGGGTAATCCCTTCACTTCTCTCATGCTCTCTAACATGAATCAATGCATACCCAATCATACCCGTACTTGTCACTCTGTTACGAGTACGTTAGGTGTATGTCAAAGTACACAGTAATTCATAAAGAGTTTCATAGAGATTTCAGGTCTAAGAACTCCGATACAAAACTTGCATATGAGAAACACTTATGACTTGTACCATGTAGTATTTTCATGAGTGGATCTAATCCAGATACCGTGTTCTAAACATGTATCTATGATCTCTGATTGACACTCTTGTCCTTATGATCCGTAAGATAAAACTCAATTTATCAGAGAGAGCATACTAGTCTTAATTCATTTGTTATTCCCATAACAATAACTGACTAGGGATATTTAGAATGAAGTCTCATTTGTTTCAAGGTCTTACAACCATGTGCCTCATACATGATAACTTAAACTGAAATAACATTCTTGGATAGTTCTATCAATTGATATGCATAGGAATACAATAGATAAAACAAATGCCTCATTTATTAAATTAAATGCTTTATAACAATGTATTGGGGCTAGGGCTTACACTAACAATGCTTTTACATGAGAATAAATTACTTAAGCTACCTCAAAAATGTACTATGCAATATCAAGAAAGTTACTGAGATTAGCCCATTAAAGAGTACAGTAGCCATTACCATCAGCGTTGGAGCGAGAAGCTCCATCTTGCTCAATAAATTTTTGCAATTTCTCAAAATCTCCATAAGTAGAAGTAGAATAAACATCGATTATAGTAGGTGCATCAAGCTTGGTTTTTGAAGTGAATTTTCTTAGGAACAATTAGGAATTTAAGTCATTTTTGTGTTTAAGTCAGCTGCAGTTAATGTACTCAGTTTAAAATGGCAACTTATGTTTCCCCTTATTGTATGCAATCTAATACTAGAAACCCTATGGCATGGTCATTATTTTTGGAGGGAGAATGTCTTTGGAGAATAAGTTGGTGAGAGTTGGTTCTCTTAAAATTTCTGACGAAAAAAAGAGGTATATGGGTGCCAACCAAAGATAAAATATTAAATGTTCAGCAAAGTCTAATAGTGTCAGTCCATATCACAATAAAGACCCTTATTTGCATTTGCATCCAGAAATATCAATGCTTAGAGGTGAGGGGAATAATCCATTAACTATCCCATGGAAGGATACAGGTGGAACCGCCATTGACAACTTAAGACAAGCATCTAGTCTGAGTACTTATAGTCACAGATGATATACAACAAGACATAACATCGACAACATCATCATCCGGAGTTAACCACAATAAAAAACATATTCGACAAAGGAAAACGAGACAAGTATATCCCAAGAAAATACCTCAAAAACAAAAACTAGAAAAGAAACGTTAATCTAAAAGAAATGTTTTAGATAGTATATACCTGATAACATAAACTTAACTGCATGCGTGATCTTTTTAAATTTTGTTATCTGAAAAAAGATGCCAAAAGTAAAAAGAAATTCACAAAATGATTAACTAAATAAATAACTAGAATTGAATGAATAAAATTAACTTAAGTAAGCTTAAACGCTTTCAATTTTTTTAAGAGGTAAAAGAAAAAGTTCACAAAATGATTGATTACATAACTACACCAATAAAGGAATTACTTATTTCCTTTTCAAGAAGCCCTAACATTTTAATTGGTCACTGAAACATTTCCATCACCTTTCAAATGGGACTTATAAATTCAATTGCTGAAAAATGTTAGAAAGGGAAATTTAAATTTTCTATCATCATTCATTAAAGCAATAAAAAATAAAAAAATTGAACATTTTGATTGTTCCCTATAAAAGCAAAAGAGAGAAACTTTTAAAAACTAACAAAAATAAACAGCTCCAAACTGTATTCACAATGCAACAATACAAACTAATCCAAACACGATAATACAATAAAATATATAAAATGCTGAAACTCAAGATAAGATAATGAGGTAGCAGCAGCTATAGTGATAGCCAAACAAAATAAATAACAAGGAAAAGCATTAACATCCATAATGGAACATAAAGCTGTGAAGATGCAAAATAAATAACAAGGGCAAAAGATTAACATGCATAATGGAACGCAAAGCAGTAAAGATGCAAAATAAATAACAAAGGTAAAACATTAACATCCATAATGGAACACAAAGCCATAAAGATGCAAAATAAATAACAAGGGCAAAACATTAACATCCATAATGGAACACAAAGCCATGAAGATACAAAATAAATAACAAGGGAAAAACATTAACAACTTTAATAAAAAAAATATCATATTGTTGGAGCACTATTTCATCCTTATGAATTTAACATATTAAAGGTAACATCACTCTCTTTTTAAACAGCTAAGTAATTTCAAATGATCAAACAACTATGGTGGACAAAGATGATTATTACAAGTAATAATAAAATAAGGGAGCAAACATTATTTTCACCTTTAAAATTCCAGTTTCATTCTAGATGTTGATAATTCCATACCAAAATCGAACCTAAGCTAGACTGAAGTGAGCACCACCAGGGGGTCCATGCTATAGAGAAAAAAGGGAAGTAGAATATCAATGGTATTAATTCCTAAATGCAAAGTAGAATGACATGTAAAAATGACTAGAAACAAACTATCCTTTGCATTAAGAAATATAAGAGAAAGGAAGTTTCTAAGAAGTTTGAAGGAAGAAAGATGTCAAAGAGTCAATAATGAGATGGTTTAGAAAGTTGATATCATGGTTCTAAGCAACTTTAAGAATAGTACTTCTAATAGAAATTATGATTTATAAAGTTGACATCATGTGAAACTTTACTTAATAATTTAATTTTCTTACTATTATTAGTAAGTTTGTTAGGACCATACCTTGAATGGATAGTTGATCTTAAGGACATAATTCTTCGGAGCAAGTATGTCTAATCTCTCAAATGCATACTTTCTTTGTGAATGTTTAATATAATGAATAGCCAACAACATGAATCAAAAAGATTATGGAGAAATATAGTTGAGTAAGAGAATACATAAATAAATGTATTTAACATGCATTTTTGACATACATATTGTATTTACTAACCTTAACAGGAGCCATGGTAAAACATAAAACATTAAGATTTAACAATTTTTTTTGCTATTTCATTTTTTAGTCCATATGCTCTGTCCTTCAAAATAGTACAATAAAAGAAGCATTAAAAACGACAAGAGAATAAAAAAGGAAAATAACAAAAGATAAAGAAGAAGAAGGTTGCATTTGTGTCTGTAATATACTTGAAACTTTTTATAGAACTCAACAAGAGATATCTTTGACTCTTCAACATCTTTCTCCAACCTGACCATCTCATCAGTAAATTTAACAATGGAATTATGAAATGCTTAAGGTATAATAAAAGAGAGAAAAGTAACAAAAATTAACTTGCTCCAATTCAGTTGTTAAGAGAAAAATTAGAGTTTGCAACAAGGCTATGAGCATGCCTATCTATCAGCCAAAGGACACAAATATATAGTGACAACACATGTAACAATGCATATAGAGGAAATCATTTAATTCAACAGTGTAACTTGAGACAATACTCAAATTAAGTAAATTGCACAAAATATATTTAATTATAATGATTTGCATATTCCTAACGTATCATTCACTAATGGCTCTTTAAATTATCAATTTAAACTTATCATTCTGATAAATTATTATATGGAACACAATGATAAAGATACAATAAAAGCAAGAATGCATGAGACTTGAGTGAACACAAATAATTAAAATTAATAACATAACTTGCATAAGAAAAGTGAGGCCAAAGGGTGGTTCCCTTACCTCTTTAGAGAGAATGAAATTGAGACCCATATTTAAGTGCTCTTCTAAGAAAGTTGTTGTACAGCTATTAGAATCAATCTTTCCTCTCATACGAGCCTAAAAAAACCATACAAATTATTTCTCATTCAAAATTTAGCTTCTTGAGGAAATTTTAAAGGTTTAATGACTACAAATCCAAATCTTAATCTAACCCATGTAGAAAACTAACTGCAAACATTATCTGCCTAAATTTCGAGTTAATGAGTAATTGGTTTTCAGTTTAAGCTAAGAAATCTAAAAATTTTTGTTCAGTTGTTAATATAAGGGTAGATATTAGGTTAATAATGACCAATATCCAATTCATATCAGGAATATTTTGGACCAACCTAATGTAATAAATGAAACAAACAAGTACCATGTAGATGGAGGTCTACTGCAAGTAGAGGTGATTGGTTTATGAGATTTTTTTAAAGGCTTGATATTCACTAGGCTAGTCATCGTAGTTTTTTTGACTTTTCTAAAATTTGTGCTTCTATTACAGCCACACACACAAACTATATAGTGAAATTCAGAATATACTGATACAAGACACAAGATGACTAATGCAAATCAATGGAATACGAAGAGATTTAAAATGACAAGAAGAATAGAATAATGGTTAGTTGTTAGCTATATATAATTCGCTTAAAAAATTCATTTAGGATCAATACCTAGAAGAAAAAGAAGAGAAATAAAAACAAGATTATAAAAAAAGGAAATAGATTAATTTTAAAAGGCAATATCAATTTTGACATACCTATCTCCTTCTGTTATTGGAGACATATAACTCACTCAAAAAATTCATTTAGGATTAAAAACATAAAACCAAACCACAAATGACGTTATAGTTGGAGGTATTCTATCATGGTATATTGAATGTCGAGAATTTCTTAAAAGTTCAGAGTAAGTAACCAATAGCTAGATAAGATTTTTAAAGATAAAAGAAGCTTGTTGGGGCTCTGATAATTACCAATCCACTACTTTTGTATTTACACAATTTTAAAGCATCATGATATTGTTCTTCCTCTATTGCATTCTGTAGATAAAGCACATATTATATTAAAAATGTCTTATGCATGCAAATTTTTCTATTTTAGTAAAACACAATTGTGTCAAGTTCTAATTTTTAATTCAAACATTATTTAAGAAACAATATCCTTTGAAGTGGCTTATGCAATATACATTTTCAACTTTGTAGCTTCTTGGAAGTCTTCTTTCTCAGTTACATCTTCTAGTTAGAACTGTGCTAGAGAGGTAGACTAAGCACGGGAGAATGAGATAGAGATTTAAGGGAAAGAGAGGGATAGACATAGAAAAATAGATAAGGAGGAAGATTGTGAGATATTTAAGGGAGAGAGAGGCATAAAAATAGAAAAAGAGCAAGAGAGGTAGATTTTTCGATAAGTTTGATGAGATGTGGTGGCAATGAAACACTGGTGGGGGTAAACTTGCCATTGAGATGGCAAAGAGGGATGTTGGAGTGGCTAAGAGAAAAATATCAAGAATAGGGCTCATTTGAATAAGGGATCATAGACATTGGGGGATTTTTACTCCTAAAATATTTTATTAATATTAAATATAAAACATTTTATTAAAAAATTACCAACGGCTTACCGACAAAAAAAAACCATAGCAAAAATTATAACTCTTTAGCCTTAAAAATTTCTTACATTTATTTAACAAGGGACTATAAATCTGTTGCAACATCTCTCTATAAATCTCCAAAGATTCTTTAGTTACTAATGAAAATTCCTTCGCTACATAAAAAAATGATAAAATTAGTTATCGATGGATGTAACCATTGGCAAAGCAGTTGCTAACAATTGGCATCAACATTTCTTGCCAAATGTACCAATGAATTATTAATTCCATCATTAAAAATGTTATCATTTATCAAATTCATTTTTTTTATCTACGCATTATCAATTTGGTCGATAATCGGTCGGTAATATCTTAATTTTACTTATGGAATCTGAGTCTGTCGGTAAAATCATTTTTTTTGTAGTGATACCCACATAAAACTTTCAGCTATTTTGTCATATATATATATGATCAGATATTTTTTTCCTCCTTTTGTTTATCTCATTGTTCATTTTATGCAAGTATTTTATCATTCTCTTGCTTTAGATGAATGGGTTTATGCTATTTGGATTGAATGTTTGAATGCTCTATTTTTGCATATTGTGGCTATAAGTTTAATAATGATGCTATAAGATAGGCTATTAGATCTATAGTTATTACTTTGTAAAACCAAAAATAGGTGAGATTAGGTATTAGCTTGATTGGCTTCGAAATTGGAAATCGATCCATATCTAGGATTTATAAGACTCGTGCTTAGGCTTGCTATTAGATTGGCTCAAGAATGGGAAACTGAATAGTTAGAATAGTTGGCTCTAGAATGGGAAACTTGGATTTTGTTAGGTCATCCACATCTAGATCATATTAATTTTATGTTAAAAATATAATTTGCATCGAGTTTGGAGAGGATTAGAGACTTGAGCAACATATTAAGTAATTATTTTATTTTAATTTCTATTCTCTATTTTTATTGCATTGCATTTTCAATTTAATTCACTTTATTTTATTCAGTTAAATTCAAGTAGCTATAATTTTAATCAACAAAAACAATTAGGGAGTTTTTTGCATATATAATTAATCCTGAAATTGGTGTATGAACAAATTAAGATTACAATAAATAGCATCATTTGATCTTAAAATTGAGAGGACTCAACATAGAAGGCAAAGAAAAAATTAAGTAAGAAATATGGATGATCAACCACCACCTCTTAATGATCGCTCGAGAATCAACAAGGAGTAAGACAATAACAAGCTTAACATCAAAAAGATCCTAGACCAAGGACCATCAGAGATTATGCTACTCTATGGTTGAATGAGGAGTATATAACAATTTTGCTACCTTGAAAACCATACTTTGAGCTTAAACCGGCTATGATAAATATGGTTTAAAGGAATAAATTTCAGGATGGAAATTGGAAGACTCAGCACAATATTTGGATATATTTTTAGAAATCAGTGATATGGTCCAACTTTAAGGGGATTCTATTGATGTAATTAGGCTAAAGCTTTTCCTATTCACATTCATTATGAAAGCTAAGAATGGTTGCAAATTATTTATGGTCAATTTATAAGGTCTTGGGAACAAATGCAAGAGAAGTTCTTTGTTAGATTATTTCCTCCAACAAAATCGCAAGTATGAGGAATACTATTTATAACTTTTAGTAATTGCGTGAGGAATCCTTTTAAGAAGCATGGGAAAGGTTTATAAGGTTGTTAAAGAGTTTTCTTCATCATAAGATGGCAATACATTGGCTTATGTTAGCATTTTATACAACACGTAACCCCACGACGGGATCTTTATTAGATATAGTATTCGAGGGTAGCTTCATGAATAAAATTCCTGAAGAGGCATTCTTATTGCTTGAAGAAATGGCAATGAATGAAGTGCAATGGGTTAGCACAAGGGTCATAAACAAGATGCAAAAAGTTTATAGCATAAATGAAGTGGCAATATTGAAGGCACAAATAGAGTTGTAAAAGAAGGAGTTAAATGGATTGAAAATTCAAAATATTTCAACTATCTCATAAGAGTGTGGTTTATATGAAGGAGCTAGTTTGATGGATAAGCCAAAAGTAAATGAGTCTTATACCCGAGAGATGAGAGATGTAAATGTTGTTCTTGATTTCAAGTGAAATGATCAATTTAGCAATCATTACAATCCAGGGCGGGGAAATCATCCTAATTTCTCATTAAGAGAAGGCAATCAAGTTTCAACCTCTAATACTGAACCTAGAGCTCCATTCAATCCATTAAAAACAAATGTCCAAATACCTGTAACCAAGGATATTAACATACTTATCAACCTTCACAAGTGTGAACAGATTTCCAAGTACCTTACCAAGCACTATTAGCTCATAATAAAATTTTTAACCACCTAGATTCCAAGCTAGACAACCTGCACCACAAGATAAGATGCCAAATTTGAAAGGTATGTTTGATAGTTTTATTACTAATAAAACTCAGTTCATGTCTAGCCAAGATGCTAGGTGGAAATCACAAGAGCACTGGAACATAAATCAAGATGCAGTAATGAGGAATTTGGAGACTCAAATTAGGTAATTAGCTAATTTAATTTCCACAAGCCAGCATGGTACATTTCCTTCCAACATGGTTTGAAACCCAAAAGAAGAAGCTAAGGAAATCACTCTAAAGAGCGGTAAGGAAGTGCAAAGAGCTTACCAAAGTAATTTTTCTTCTTCTTCTCAAGTGGTGGAGCTAGCAACAAAGGTATCTACTTTTGACCCAAAGAGTGTTGATGATGTTCCAAAAGCGAAGGATAAAGGTAAGGCCATTTTTAAATTTTGATTTGCCTATTGATGAATCACATTTTCTTTTTCCCTCAGTAGCTAGGAAAAAAAAGAAATAATAAGTAGTTAGAAAATTTTTTGAATATGTTCAAGAAATTGCATGTTAATTTACATTTCGCTAAGGATGAAAATTTCTTGAAAGATTTATGCTCTAATAAAAAGAAGCTAGAGGGGATAAGAATGGTTCAATTATCAAATAGTTGTAGGGCTATTTCAACTAATAAAATTCTAGCTAAGTTAGAGGATCCAGGTAGTTTTCACATTACTTTGTGAGTTAGGAGGGAATTTTATTGGTAATGCATTACATGATATTGGAGTTAGTATCAACTTGATGTCACTTTCAATATGTAAGAATTTTAAGTTAGGAGATATCAAGGAAACAAGAATGACCATTCAACTAGTGAACCGTTCGGTCAAACATCCAAAAGGGATCATTGAAGATTTACAAGTCAAAGTTGGAAATTTCACATTCTTAGTGGAATTTATGGTAATGGATATAGATGAAGATAGAAAATTACCCCTCATCTTAGGAATACCATTCTTAAATATCGTAAAAGCACTTATCGATGTGTATAAACAAACAGTTATGCTCAGGTTAAATGATGTCTATCGTGCAGATTTGAAAAATCATTGTGTTTTGTAGATGCAATCCTAGATTACACGGACAAAGTAAAAGAAGGAATTTTATTAGATAATCCTTAAAAAAGATGTTTAATGCATTCATCGGAAGAATAAAGATTAACCAAAGCTGAGAATGATGTCATGGTAGATTTGGAAAAGGATTTTAGAGAAGATGACATGAAGGAAAATGTGCTTGAACTTCTTAAAAGAGACTTTAAAATTAAACTTAAATACGTTCCTTCTCATTTGAAGCATGTGTTTTTAGAACATGATAAAAAACTTGTAATAATTTCTTCAATTTTTATAAGTGATGAAGAAGAGCTTTTGATTGAGGTGCTTTAAAAGCATAAGAAAGTGGCAGGATTGGAGACCTCTAACCTCAAGGAAATTAGTCCAAGCTATTACACTGATTGCATTCCAATGGAAGAGAATTGTAAATTGGTGGTGCAACCCAACTGAAGATTAAATCTAACAATGCAAGAAGTGGTAAAAAAGGAAGCATTAAAGTTGCTAGATGTAGGTATTTTTTTCCAATTTCAAATAGTAGTTGGTTGAGTCTTATTTAGTGTGTCCCTAAGAAAAGTGGTATGAATATTGTGAAGAATAAGCATAATGAACTTATTCAAACTCATAGAGTTATGGGTTGAAGAGTGTGCATTAAGTTTAGAAGCTTAAATAATGTAACTAGGAAATACCATTTTCCTTTATCATTCATTGATCAAATGCTTGAGAGGCTAGCATGTAATAGGTTTTATTATTTTTTAAATGGTTATTTGGGATATTTACAAATCCCTAAAGCCCCAGAAGACCAAGAGAAAATATACTTTACTTGCCCATATGGTAATTTTACATATAGGAGAATGCTTTTTGATTTGTGTAATGCATCGACTATGTTTTAGCAATGTATGATGGCTATATTCTATAACTTTATAGAGAAATTTATGGAGGTGTTCATGGAAAATTTTAGAATTTATGAAAGGGATTTCATTTAGTGTTAGGTAGGTGTGAATAAACCAACTTAGTGTTAAATTAGGAGAAATGTCACTTTATGGTTAGGAAAGGGATTGTCTTAAGCCACAAATTTTTTGATAAGGGGATAGAAGTAGATAGAGCTAAATTAGAAGTCGTAGAAAAACTGCCACCCTAACTCTTGTGAAAGAAGTGAGACATTTCTTAGATCATATGGGATTTTATCGTAAGCTCATAGAAGATTTTTCAATAATTGCTAAACCATTGTCCAACTTATTAATGAAAGATGCTACATTTGACTTTTCTTATGAATTTTTGTAAGAGTTCAATACTTTAAAGCAAAGGTTGATTTTAGCTCCGGTAATTATTTCTTTGGATCGAAATCTCCATTTTATATTGATATGCGATGCAAGCAATTTCACAATAGGCATTGTGTTAAGATAAAGAAAGGAGAAAAACTTTTATGCAATCTATTATACAAGCCATACTCTAACAAGACTCAAACAATTACACCATTACTGAGAAAAAAACACTTGCTATAGTATTTGTCTTTGAAAAATTGTGACCTTATCTTCTTAGAGCTAAAATAGTTGTTTGGTTAGATCATGCAACTTTAAGTTATCTTTTCTCTAAGAAAGAGTCAAAACCACAACTGATGAGGTGGGTTTTATTATTGCAAGAGTTCAATTTGGAGATCAAGGACAAAAAGGGAGCAAAAAAGTTTGTCGCTAATCATTTTTCGATAATAGATTATGAAAATATTGAGAAAGAGAAATTCTAAATCTTTTTCCTAATGAACATATATGTGTTATGAATGTTTGTGAGGTTTCTATACCATGGTATGCTAATTTGTCAAATTATCTTATAGGTGGTTTAGTTCCTAAGGATTTCTTATGGTAGCAAAGAAAGAAGTTGAAGATGGATACACAACATTTTTTGTGGGATAATCAAAATTTATTCAAGCTATATCTAGATCAAGTGCTAAAGATTTGTATTCTCGAAGAAGAGCAAGGTGTAATTATACACGCATGTCATGGAGGAGAGGCAAGAGGTCATCATGGGCCAAATAGAATGGTATCAAAAATTCTTCATTAAATTTTTTTCTAGCCTACTCTTTTTCATGATATTAAGTCTTTTATCTCTAAATGTGATAGGTGTTAGAGGGTTAGTAATATCTCTAAGTGAGATGAAATGCCACTTAACAATGTTTTAGAGATTGATATATTTGATGTTTGGGGGATAGCTTTCATGGGACCATTGCTGAATTCTTTCGAATGTGAATATATCTTAGTGGTGGTAGATTATGTTAGCAAATAGTTTGAAGCTATCACCACTAGAACATGTGATGCTAAAGCAGTTTTATAGTTCCTTAAAAGAAATATTTTCACTTGATTTGGGACATCGAGAGCTGTCATGAGTAATGGTGGAAAACACTTTGTTAACCATCAATTTAAATGTTTGCTTAGTAAATACATTGTAACTCATAAAGTCACAACCCTTAATCACCCTGAAGCTAATGGTTAAGTAGAGGTTTCCAATAGAGATTTAAAGCCATATTAGAAAGGAATGTCAATTCCTCAAGGAAAGATTTGTCTAAGAAATTAGATGATGCTTTATGGGCCTATCACACTATGTTTTAAACTCCTATTGGTACATCACTTTTTAGGCTATTTTATGGGAAAGGGTGCCCTTTGCCTATTGAATTAGAACACAAAGCATTTTGGGCTGTTAAATTTCTAAATTTTAATTTAAAGAAAGTAGGAGAAAAGAGATTGTTGTTGTTAAATAACCTTAATAATATTAGGTTATAGGCATACAAAAGTGATGCATTTTACAAAAAGAAGACAAAGTGTTGTCTTGATAACAAGCTAAATCCAAAGAAATTTGTACATGGAATAATGGTGCTCTAGTATGATAGTCGCTTGTGACTATTTTTGGGAAAGCTGAATCAAGATGGAAAGGGCCATTCAAAGTAGTTGATGCCACAAATTATAGACTTGTCATTATTAAGCATCCAAATGATCATAAGAAATTCAAAGTTAACGATCATCCCTTTAAGCCATACTTCAAATCTAGATTTTAAGTTACTTTAGTAGTAGTCACTCTTATAAATGTTTAGTTATGGTGTGTTTTTCGTTTTACTCGTTTGTTTTAATTTTTTGTGTTAATTTTTGTAGTATTTTGCTAAATTCTATGGTTTATAATTTTTGAATTTATATTTGACTTTTTAGGATCAAATTTAATTGTGTATGTGTTTATTGAGATTGGGTTTGAATTTCGAAATTTTTGCCAAAAAATTGCTTGTCATGGTTAAGATAGATTTTTCTTTGTCATGACCAATGTGAAGTTTTAAAGAGTTCAGTACAAAATGGTGTGTCACGGTTGAGAGGAATCGATCTCAGTAATGACTAATTTGAGATTTGAATGCATTTAGTCCAAAAGGCTTGGTCACGACTGAAGGTCACGATAGAAACCAAATGATCTCAGTCATGACCTATGAAAATTTAGTGAACAAAAGGCTTTACCACGGCTGACATGAATTTGTCTCAACTATGAAAAAATTAAAATTTTTGTACCTTCAGTCTAGAATGGTTCATTACAAATGAGAGAAATTGGTCTCATTCGTGACCAATTAAAAATCAAAATGCGTGTTTTGGCATCTTGTATATGTCATGGTAAAGCAGAGACCATTTTGTCTCAACCATGAGCATAGGGGTTCTAGTTGAAACCATCTATAAAATGCCCATTTTGGTTAGTCTTTTCACATTCTTTGAATTTTCTCTCTTTTCTTGTCTACATTTTTTGGTCCTTACACCCTTTCAACACTACATTTACTTTTCTTTTGGTGGATAATCACCACTAAGTAAGTAATTTTCACTTTATTCCATTCAAACTTCTTTTTAGTTATTTTTTTTGCCAGTTCAAGGTATGATTGAATTTGGCTTTGTTTAAGATTGGCTGTTAAGTTTAGAATTAATTTAAAATTGATACCTTTCATAATTTTTGTAATTTGCATGTTCCATTCACTATTCTTACTTATGTTAAATCTTTGAAAACAATAATTTGTTTGAGCTTAATAGGATTTCTAGAAATTTTATTGAACTTGTTCTCCTAAATTACACACCTTGTGTCTGATCAAATGTCTAAGAGAGGCTATAGTCTTTGTTTAACCAATTACCCCATGATTTTGCTCATCCTACTCATGTATTTTTAGATTTCCTTATTGTAACATTTCAACCATGTTGTTATTGAATTTCATTAGGGTCAAAAAATGATTTGTTGAGATACTTTTACCATTTGCTTAGTGTGCTAAGTGATCCCATTTCTTTATTGAATAAGGTTAAATGTTAAGAAATATAAGTTGATGGGGGTTAAATTGAATAAGGGTAAATTTGGAATTTCACCTAAGGAGATATTTACCCAACTAACTTTTATTAGTTTCTTGAAGAAGGAAGTCTTGGGGGGATTGGAAGAGGGGGATTAGCACTTGAGGGAGATAGCACTCTTTCTCTCTCTCTTGGTTATGGGATTAAAGAAAAAGACCTAGGGTTTTGGGTTTTTCAATCACATGAAGGAGAAGAAGGGAATCAAAAGTAAAGGGGATAGATCAAGAGAAGTAAGGGAGGTTTGAAGCTTCAAAGGCCAGGTATGGGAATTACTGTGATTTTTGTTATCTGTGATAGATTTATAGAGACTAGGGTTATTTTGTTAGATCATTTAAATGATAAATGAGTAATGAAAGATGGTTTGTTTTAAGATGAGTAAGGAAGGACTGGTTGTTCTGAATGAGTTTTTATTTTATTTTATTTTTTAATCGTTTGGCGTAAAGGATTGTTTCTATTTATGTTTGAGCTGAGATCGATCTATTTCTAGAAATGTTCTTTCTTAGGGTGTCGATCGTGACATTCTTCACGAGTCGTGAACTTCTTCACGAGTTGTGATTGAATCATGAAGTCTATCACAAGTCGTGCACCTCTTTCTTTCACTCGTGAACCTCATAACGAGTCGTGAACATTACCCATTTTTCTTCACTCGTGAACTTCTTCAGTCATGAATCTCATCCCCTTTTCTTCACTCATGAGTCCCTTCATGAGTCGAACATTCCTTCACAACTCATGAACTTAGTTAGGCTTTCTACCTACTCATGAATGACTTCACGAGTCGTGCATTTTTGTCCGACTAGTGAAGGTCTTCACGAGTTATGCATGGCCACTTGACTATTATTTCTCATAAAAAGCCCAACCACTTATACCTTCACTTTTCAATAGTTCTTCTTCACCTAAGCTACAAAACATTCATTAACTTATTAACCAATACTATGGGGTGAATAATTGAGAGAACCAATTTAACCATGAATAATGTTGAAGGTGTTTGAATATTAAAGTGATGTATAGTATGTTATTGGGTTATTGGGTTTTATTGGGGAATGTACTGAACTAAATTGTAAGTCATCTAAGCCATCAATTTGTATTATAGGGCAATATCATTTAATTAAAGAATTCCTAAGTATGTATATAGAAGACTGAAAGGATTTATAAGAACAAATCTATGAAGTCACGATATAAAGACCACTTGAATTTTTAATTAAAGGGCCTTGCACATGGGGACGCTAATATGAGATATGTTGTTAAGAAGTATTTTAAGGCCTAATGAGCATAAATCAAAAGAGAAAGCATGAGGCAACATAGTAACTTAAACAATATGCTAATTAATGTGTCCTACAAAGTAATTATGAGGTATTTACTAGGTCCAGGGGTGATTCTGCCTAAATATTGCGATTTAACCTAATTGTAATAAGATAATAGTTGCAAGTTGGCAAATCTAAGGTAAAAGAATAGGCTAACATGACTTATGTTTAATCATGAAACCATAGAAGCTTGAATGCCCTCGGGGTCATAAGAAGAATTATGATTAGCATTGAGGTATAAAAACCTGTTTGCCTATTTGTTCATGCCAAGAAGTGATTGCATCGAGGATTTCAGGATTCTTGAAGGCCATTCATGTTATGATTATTTATTTATATGTTAATTATTTTATTATGGTATGTAATTATGGCCTATCTTATTATTATTATTAGTATTTCTGCCTGATCTCTATATTAGGTATGATGATGATTGATGATTATCCATGGTTAGGGGATTAGGGTGTTACAACAATGATGAAGGGAAGGTCAGTTTCTAGTTAGCTAGGCAATCCAACGAATTTTTAGAGCACATAAGATTCTTACCTCATGGAGCTAGATGGTATGTTAACTATAACAAACAAACTGACTAGGAAGCCATATGTGATGAAGAAAGCCATCCATTTAAGTGTCTGGTCTAACCAAAGTGCATCATTTGTATCATGATGTGCTTTGAATTCTACAAAGGTGGCTTGCCCTCTCTATCTTCATAAATCAAGTTAATGCTTTGAAGGCTATTATTTTCTATGCTATTGTGAATGGAGTCAAAATGGATAGGGTTGTCTTCATTATAAATATAATTGAAGAACTTCAAACATATCTCAAGAGGCTAAAAAAGATATCCCTTGGAAGGATGGTCACCATTCTCACTAAGGCAGTAAATCACACTTTTATAGGAAGAGATGTAGGTAAGCCAACATTGGTTGTTTGCAAAATGTTGAAAAATATAAAGGTGTTGATTGATGATGAATGATTGCCTAGTACTCAACACTTATTAGAAAGAGAAGAGCATCACTTTGAAGTCACCAAAGGCAAAGTCAACACTTATTAGAAAGAGAATAGCATCACTTTGAAGTCACTAAAGGCAAAGTTAACACTTATTAGAAAGAGAAGAGTATCTCTTTGAAGTCCCCAAAGGCAAAGCTAACCTACCAGGAGCAACGGATGAGGAGGCAATCACTCTATCTTTGTAATAGTATGCAACAATTATGTCACGGTTTGATACCTTGGCAGTTGGTCAAGTAGAGCTAAAAAAGAGCTAAGGTAAGCTTCCATCTAGCATGAATTATCTCATCACTTCTATAACCATGATGCGGTCTCGCTTTAACATGCATTTCCTACCACCATCTCCAATAGAGTGATTTTTGGGATTCCTTAACCAGATAATTTTGAGATTTTAATTTTTGTTTTGTTGAGGGCAGAAAACTTTAAAGTGTAAGGTAGGGGTATTTTGAAAGAAGTCTTGGAGAACTTATTTGAAAGTTTAACATAATGATTTTTGTGCTTGAAAATTTGGATATGTGGAAATGTGGTCTATTCAGTTGCTTGAGGGTGAGCAAAAGCTAAGTTTGGGGTATTTGATAAATCCAATTTAGTGTTTATTTTTAATGCATTTTTATTTGTGTTTTTCTCTCGTTTTGCTTGTTTTTAGTATTTTATGTGTTATTTCCTAATCTTTTTACCACATTAGATCAAATTAATGATTATCGAGTGAAAGTGTACTTATTGGTGAAATTTTGATCTTTGTAAAGAATTTTGGTTTAGGTCACGGCTGAGACCAATTGGTCTCTATCGTGACCCTTGAAGATTTCCCAAAAGTCACCATTTAATTAAAGGTCATAGCTGAGACAATTTTGTTCCAGCTATGACTTAGACAGTTTTCAAAGAAATCAGTTTAGAAGCATTGGCTACGGCTGAGACAAAATTGTCTCAATCATGACCCCTTTAAAAGTACAATTGTAACCATTTGGTAATTATTAAGACAAATCTATTTCAGCTATAGCCCTTTCAAGATATAAAAGCTAGAGTTTATTTGGCAAGAGGAAGAGATAAAGATTTCATTTTCTTTGTATTTTCTTCATTAGTGTTTAGGGTTTTTAACATTCTCTATGGTTGTAAACACTTTATTTTTATTAATTTTAATAGTTTTCATAGATTAAAACATTAGTTTTTCATTAGTTAATCATAATTTTACTTTAGTTTTAATTAAGGCTTGCTGAGATTGGAGAAGAGAAGCTTTTTTAAATTTTAGATCCAGATTCATCAGATGAGTTTAATAGTTTCTTTCTCTATTGTCTCCTTATTTTATCCAATGCATAGTGTGTAGTGAACTTTTTGCTTGGGGATCTATAAATCCCCTTACCCTGTAAAAATTTTAGCTATTTTTTCATATATATATATATATATATATATATGATTAGATGTTTTATTCCTTCTTGTGGTTATCTCAATGTTCATTTTATAGAAGAATTTTATTATTCTCTTACTTTAGATGAATTAGTTTATACTTATTTGGATTGAATGTTTGAATGCTCTATTTTTGCATATTGTGGCTATAAATTTAATTGTGATTCTAAAAGTGAGGTTATTAGATCTATAGTTATTGCATTGTAAATCTAGAAATAGGTGAAGAATGATTGGGTATTGGGATGATTGACTCTAGAATGGAAAGCGATCCATATCTAGGATTTATAAAACCCTTGCTTAGGCCAGCTATTTGATTAGCTCCAAAATGGGAAATCGAATAGTTAGAATAGTTGGTTTCAGAATGGGAAACTTGGTTTTTGTTGGGTTATCTATATCTAGATCATATTAATTTTATGTTAAAAATATAATTTGCATTGGTTATGGTGAGCATTGGAGACTCAGGCAACATTTTAAGTAATTATTTTATGTTAATTTCTATTCTCTATTCTTTATTCTTTTTTTGCATTGCATTGTCAATTTATTTCACTTAATTTTATTAAGTTAAAATTAAGTAGTTATAATTTTAATCAATAAAAATAATTGGGGAATTCTTTGCATATATAATTAATTAATCAACTTTACTTCACAAACACAATCTCTTGGGTATAATATTCAAGCATCCTTAAGTATATTTCTCTTATTACTTTACCGGTTCAGTACACTTGCTGACATCCAGTTGCTAATGTAGCCCCTATAGCGAAGAAGGATGGAAGGGTCAGAGTTTATGTAGGCTATAGAGATATGAACAAGGCCGGCCTTACAAATTGCTTCCCTTTACCCCACATACATGTCTTGGTGGATAGTATTGCAACTTGTGTTATATGCAATTTTGCTGATGGGTATATAGGTTACAATTAGTGTTTGAAAGTATACCCTAGAGCCTATGTAAAAGGAATGTATTTCATATGTATGAATTCATATTCTTAATAAAAGGCATTATTTATTTATTAATGCTATATTTAAATACATGAGTTTGTAAATCTTAAATTAATAAATGAAGTCCTACATATTATAAACACAGTACAAAAGCAATCATGAAAGTGTTCATGATATGAGATGTCTATTGCATGCAAATGTTTTAATATCTAAATATCCCTAGTCATAGAATTAACAAGATAGGACATTGTTAATTTAGACAGACTAGCACATTTTATGCTTTTTGAATGGTTCAAGAAGTGGTTCTCATAACTATGATTATGGATGATAATCAAAGCTAACATGTGGATGCTTGTTAGAAGAACAAGTTAATTGGAGACTTGCAAAGAGAATCCTCACATGGATATTAAATCTATGTCAATTAGGAATCTCTTCATAGCGGTTGTGCAAGTATCCTCAAACTTGAGATCACCAAAGTTATCTTAAGTAGCAAGCGGTATACTTTGACTCCATAACTGATTACTTTCAACTGGGGATGAACATAGTTAGAATGTTGGGTATATCATGACCTACTTAAAGTTAGTTGAGTGATCGATAAAAGATTCACTATCCTAGATTTATTAAATGAAGTTATCTCGCTTGATTCTATAATTACCTTGTTCAGAGAATCTCTGGCCAAAGTAATATGCCAAGATGGATAGGGATCCATGAAGGAAATTTTGGAAACAATGGTTGAATTAATATAACATACATAATTAGATTTATATGAGTTGACAGAAATCCATACTCAGAATCTATTTGAGATAGAAGTGGTGAAAGGAGTAATTGCATGGTAACTGTTTCTATGGAAGGGTACAGTCAAACCACTTAACTTTTCTGACATTTAGGTAGTCATGATGCCTAGATAGAGACTGCTCATGAATTGTATAATAGTGTATCATAAACTTCAATAGGGATTGATACAATGATTTAAAGAAGTTTAAAACATGTGAGTTTTGAATAAAACTCATAATTACATATTATACTGCCAATATGGACAGGAACCTAATAAGTCACACACATATAGAGTAAAGGATAAAATGGTAAAATGACAAGGATAATAATATTTGATATTATTATGGGAGAAGAGAAATGAACAAGAGAATAATTATTTAAAGAGTTTAATTAATTATGATCAAGTGGAATTGTTCGTAGAACTTTTTAGAAATATTCTATATAATGGATCTAATTGAAATATTATATTTCATAATTAATTATTATTGGAATATAAGTGTTATAGGGTTGATATAATAATTAATAGATCCATTGGAGAAATTAAAGAGGCCCAAAGGATTTATTTTGGCACAGAAACCCTCCAGAGGAAAGGTTTCACGCTAACTTCAGATATAAGGCCTTAGAGGCCTAATTCTTCGACCAAAATAAACTAAATATATTTCATAACTGTTATGAAGCCTACATATTTAATTTTGATGGATTTAGAATTAATTTGGGTAATTAAATCCAAGTGTATGCACAAAAGGCCTAGTTTATGTGTTTTGTGCATAGTCCTTTATGAATGGACTTAAATTGGATTTAATTGAACCCAAATAAATTATTAATAATTCCAAAAGCCCATTTAATATTTATCCAACAATTTTAAAGAGGCCAATCCTATTATGAAGCTAGATTTTTTAACCTAACTATAAAAATCCAAGTAATAGGGATTTTAAGGTGAAGTGAACAATTAAGAGAAAAAAAAATTCTCTCTCTCAAAAACCCTAGCTGCCACCCCTTGGTAGCATTAAGGGGAATTCAGCCAGCCTTGTGGTTCCTCCATTCTTGGTTCATTTATCCCTTCTCTAGTGTGGATTACTAATTAGAGGTGTTCAATTTTGGACACTATGGTTTGCGACAACCCAATGAGAAGGAAAATCAACTGTTCAATAAAAATCAAAGGTGATTTTTCTTATTCTCATTATTATTTATATTTTAAATTCATGACAAGATCAGATTTATTGATTAAAAAATTTTAAATTTCGCTTATGTATGTGATGCATGGAACCGATAATTCCCAAACATGGTATTAGAGCCTCGATTTTGCCATGAATCTACATTTCTATTTTTTGCGAAATAGTTTTATTTTTTAGTTATTTATTTCATGAACTTTAAAATATCAGATTTGATATTGATTTCTAGATGTATATGATCAAATATAGAAAATGAAAAATAAAAACGATTCTTTTGAGAAAAGAATCATGGTTTTGGCGTGTAGGGTTTTTATTTTTCAATAAACATTTTAAGGGTTGTTCTAAATTAAATTTTTATTGATCCACTATAAAATTATTTTGATGATAATTTATGTTTTTAATATATGATATTAAACCATAGGATCAAACAAAATTAAAATCAAACAAGTTTTGCATGAAAACTAGTTTAGTTGACAATTTCGATAAATTGGTGTTCTTCGTGTGTTCATGGTGTGTTCTTGGTGAGTTAATGTTTAGAAAAATTTTTAATCTTCTAAATCTAATATATCTGATATATTAATGTGTTTTTAATTAATTGGATTAATTAAAATGGGCCTTAAATTAATTGAATTAATTTTAATTCATTTAAACCACTTAATACGCTTAATTATGTTTATGGATTTGATTTAAATTAGTAAATGACTTGATGAGCCCAGGGAGATGATTTAAATTAAATATTATAAACTATAATTAATTTTGTTAATGGAGTTTAAGGGCTGGAGTGATCTTGGCTCATTCCAAAAGGCTCAAATGGTCTAATAGACACAAAACTAGTTTGTGTGTGAACACACTTTAGGGTTTATAGTGTGGGTTTCAGCCTACCCTTTGTGTTAAGCCCAAAATTGATTTTTTTTATTTAATATAATTAATTAATTAAATAATTAACTAATAATCAATTGTATTGATAATTAAGGCAATAACACATATATGCAAAAAGGTCTCCTAAATTGAAAGTTTCCAAAATGGAAAAGTTTCCTAATTCGATTACATTATTAAAATATCTCAAAAGGATATTTCAAGAGTTTAAACAAAGTTAGTAATCCATTATATGCTGTACTTTATGCATTATAAATGCATATAAGGGTGTATGATTGGCATGATGGATAGTTATGGACAAAGACCCAATGTGATTGAGCATAATGCATGTTTCAGCCCAATGAGGACTTTCATGTCCCGGCCACTTGTTTTTGGTTTGTATTTCTTTTTCAAATTGTAATATATAATTAGATTACTTATATTAGAATTAGAGATAAAGATGGAGACCACTATTAAGAAGTAAGATGGGCCGGATGGAGATCCAATAAGATTGAAGATAATGTAATTATTTTTACTTGTTTGAATCATACATATTACCTAGCAACCTTTTGATTTCCCTTTTGGCTCAGAGAAATCAATGCAGTAAAGTCTATAACTATACCATATTTGTATGCTTATATTTATGTGATAGATATAGGATGCATACCAATATATGCCAACCATGTATGATGAGACTTAATTAACTAAAATCCCCCAAACAAATACTAATGTATATAAGCCTTCCATTAATTGGAGGAGAACTAGAGTTCTTTATAGCATGGGTTGTTGACCACAGTCAAGCTCACATTATATCGAATATGTTCGAATCTAATTAAATTGGTCATCTTAGCTAGACCATTAGCTTGTTGACCACAATCAAGGCTAATGGATCTAGAGGCAAGATTAGGGAATGAATATATGATATGCATGTATCAATAGTTGATAACCTAATAATCTAATAGTTATGTAGAGACACAATTGGTATAGTGATACCTACCTTTCAAGGGTATGGAGTTTGGCTTGTTGACCATAGTCAAGGTCAAATTACATATCAAAGATTGGATATTGGCCCACTAAGAAAACCATCGGGTTTTCTCAGATTATATAGTGAGGGCTATTAATTCGTAATAAAATAGTGGGAGTAAATGGATTAATTAAAGACCTAATTAATGCATACAAAATCATAATGAACATACTCTCATATGTTTTCTTTTCACATCTAGGTCATCATCATGAGCACATCGAACGTTAACATACGATCAATCTTGGATAACAAGCTGGTTGGTAGCAACTATTCTAACTAGATCAGACAAGTGAGAATTGTTCTCAAAGCTAAAAAGATCCATTTTGTCTTGGATAAAGATCCACCACCACTTTCATCAGATGATGCCATTGATGAGATCAAGGGCACTTATCGAAAAATACATGGAGGATAGTGAAGCAGCAGCATGTTTGATGCTAGGTGCTATGTCCTCAGAACTTTAGAAGTAACATGAGATGATGGATGCTAGAACCATCATTTTGCATCTAAAGGAGCTGTATTCTTCTCAGGCTAGAACTGAGGAATATGAGATTGCTCGAGCACTATTTAGCTGCAAAATGGTGGAAGGCACTTCGGCTGCTACTCATGCATTAAAGATGTATGGGTATATTGAGCATTTGAGTAGACTTGGCTATGTAATGGATAATGATCTATACATATATTTAATCTTGTACTCGTTGGCTCCAAGTTATGCACCTTTCATGCTTAAATTCAATATGAACAAGATCCAAGTAACCATTCCTGAGTTAATCAACATGCTCAAAATAGCTGATGGATCCTTTAAGAAGGATTCAAAAAGTGTCATAGTTTTCACTTTTGCTAAAGGCAAGAAGTAGAAGAAGAATAAGATGTCCAAGGCACAACCAAAGCATGATTGGGTTTCCAAGAAGAAGGTTGCCAAAAAAGAGAATCCCAAAGGAACATTCTTTCATTGTGTAAAAGAAGGTCATTGGAAGTGTAACTACAAGGCCTATCTAGATTCTCTCAAGGAGAAGAAGCAAGCTGATGCTTTTACTTCAGGTATTCATATGATTGAAATTAATACTTATTCTATTGGTTCAAAATAATCTTGGGTATTAGATACCGAATGTGCATCTCATTTCTGTAATGATTTAAAGGGGCTTAAAAGCATTAGATGAGTTAGAAAGGCAGAAATATGTCTACAGTTAGCTACTGGACAAAACATCTCTAAAACAGTTGTGGGGACTTACCATTTACCTCTTCCAAGTGGATTAATTCTGGAATTAAATAATTGTTATTATGTTATAGCTTTATCCAAAATTATTATTTCTTTCAGTTGTTTATTGAACGATTATGACATTTCTTTAAAAGATAAATGTTGTTACATTTTTAAAAGCAATATTAATTAAAGAAGTGTATAATGTGGCTACCGAGAGAATGAAATAATATAATCTAAATACCTCATATTTATGGTATTATCGTTTAGGCCTTATAAATGAGAAACGCATGACCAAATTACACAAGTTAGGTGATTTAGGATCATTGGGAAAAATGACAAAAGCTCCCTTTATTGGTAAAGGAGAACAAGCTAAAATGGCTTTGTACTTAATACATTCAGATGTATGTGTTTTAATGACTATAAATGCCAGAGGAGGTTACTCCTACTTCATTACTTTCATAGATGATTATTCCAAGTTTGGATATATCTATCTAATGAAATATAAATCAGAAGCATTTGAAAAGTTTAAAGAATTCAAAAAACGTAGAGAAGCAACTTGGAAAGAGTATTAAGACACTTAGATCAGATCGAGGTGGAGAGTACTTAAGTCAAGAATTTCAAGATTATCTTAAAGATAATGGGATTTTATCTCAATGGACTCCACCATATACACCACAACATAATGGTGTATCGGAAAGGAGAAATCGAACACTATTAGATATGGTTCGATCCATGATGAGCCGAGCAAACTTGCCTTAGTCCTTTTGGGGATATGCACTAGAAATTATTATTTATTTGTTAAACAAAGTTCCTAGTAAATCGGTTGATGTTACTCCATATGAGATATGGAATAACAAGAAACCCACACTTTCTCATATGAAAGTATGGGGTTGTCCTGCTTATGTGAAGAGGACAATGTTAGACAAACTAGATGTTAAGTCTGACAAATGTTTATTTATGGGATATTCAAAAGAAACATTTGGATATTATTTTTATCATCATTTAGAACAAAAGGTGTTTGTTTCAAGGCATGCTGTCTTCTTAGATAGAGAATTTCTTATACGAAAGGACAATGGGTGTAAAATTGAACTTGGTGAAGTTCAAGATCCACAAATAGAAGTATATATGGATTTCACATTGATTCAGATAGAGGTATAACTATAGTAGAGGACAATGAGATTACAAGCTATCAAGAAGTTTTGAACACTTCAGAACGTGATTTATGGCTTAAGGCTATGCAGTCTGAAATGGATTCCATATATGAGAATAAAGTATTGACTTTAACTCAACCACCTGAAGGGATAAAACCTATAGGGTGCAAATGGGTCTTCAAAAAGAAGACCAACATGGAAGGTAATATAGTTACATATGATTCAATGAGACAATCAAAGAGTTTGGTTTCTGATAGAATGAAGATGAACCTTATTGTATAAAAGGGTCAGTGGGAGTGCAATTGTCTTCCTAGTTCTATATGTGGATGACATATTAATCATGGAAAATGACATTTCACTTCTCCAATCTGTTAAAATATGGTTATCCAAGCAATTCTCTATGAAAGACATTGGAAAAGCATCATATATTTTGGGAATAAGGATTTATAAAGATAGATCCAATAGGTTGCTAGGACTTCCTCAAAGGACATATACAGATAAAATATTGAAGAAGTTCAATATGGATCTCTCTAAGAAAGGGTTTATACCCATAGTGCATGGGAAACACCTTTCTAAGTCTATGTGTCCACAGACACTAAAGGATAGAGAGAGCATGAATAGAATACCACATTCATCTACAATTGGTTATATCATGTATGCTATGTAATAGACATCTCATAGTGCATGGGGCTCTTACTTATGGCTGAAAAGACGAAGCATGTTGATTTTCATCCTTCCAAGAAAAGTTAGGGTGATTTCTCCATCCTGGATTATATGAATTGCTATAGGGATCCTTTCTTCCAAAATCACCTAATGCATTTACATCTCCTATAATTTCTCCTTTTTGGACTCCTTGCCCACTTTCACATGGCCCACTTCCTTGATTTACTGCAACCACATTTTAAACTTTCAAGCCGCTCAACTCTTTCTTTACCAATTCTAACTGGGCTTTTAACAATGCCACTTCATCCATATTATGTAAACCTTGCCTCCTTGGGAATGATCTGGGGACAGTCCATTGAGAGTCATTTGCTGCCATCTCATCCAACAACTAAAAAGCGTCCTCGGGCAGCTTGTTTAAGAAAGATCCTGCTGATGCTACATCCAATAATGACCTTGTTTGAGGCGTAACTCCAGCATAAAATATGGTCATCAGTTGATAAACAACTATCTCATAATGCGAACAGCTTCTCAATAATCTCCTGAACCTCTCCCAAGCTTCGTGAAAAGGCTCCTCATTCATTTGATGAAAACCCATGATGCTATTTTGAATGTTTGCAGTCTTTGTTGGACGGAAAAATCTCATCAAGAACTTCTCTTACATCTGATCCTATGACCATATCAACTGGCGTGGTAACATTTGTAGCCACTCTCTTGCTTTACCAATCAAAGTAAATGGAAACAACTTCAACCTCACTGCATCTGTGCTAACACCCGATATTTGGACTATGTCACTGACTTCCAGAAATATGTCAATATGCTAAGCTGGATCTTCCACTTCTGAACCAGAAAATTGATTCCTCTGTACCATAGTAATGGTGGCTGGCTTGAGCTCAAACTATACCCCTCTTGGCAATAAAATTGTTCAATGGTCTTTATTCTACCTTGGCACAGTGTAGTCTCTTATGGTCCTTCGCCTAAGCACTTCTTCTCTTCTTTCCCTTGGTATTTGTTCATGTGCCCTCGGCACTTGTTCATTCTTGGGAGAAAAATCATAAAGAGGAGGATCATGCTCCATTCATCATCTCTATTGGTTCTCCTTCTTTGATGTAAGGTCCTCTCGATATCAAGATCAACATAGTGCAAAGGCAATCATGAAAGTGTACATGATATGAGATGTCTATTGCATGAAAATGTGTTAATATCTAAATATCCCTAGTTATAGAATCAACAAGATAGGACATTGTTAATTCGGACAGACTAGCACATGTTATGCTTCTTGAATGGTTCAAGCAATGGTTCTCATAACTGTGAATATGGAAGATAATCAAAGTTAACATGTGGATGCTTGTTAGAAGAACAAGTTAATTGGAGACCTGTAAAGAGAATTCTAACATGGATATTAAATCTATGTCAGTGAGGAATCTCTTCATAGCAGTTGTGCAAGTATCCTTAAACTTGAGATCACCAAAGTTATCTTAAGTAGCAAGTGGTATACTTTGACTCCATATCTAACTAATTCCAACTAGGGGTGAACATAGTTAGGAGGTTGGTTATATCATGACCTGCTAGAAGTTAGTTAAGTGATTGATAAAGGATTCACCATCCCAAATTTATTAAGGGAAGTTATCACGCATGATTCTATAATTACTTTGTTCAGGGAATCTTTGGCCAGATGGATAGCGATCCATGAAGGGCATTTTGGGAACAATAGTTAAATTAATAGAACATACATAATTAGATTTATATGAGTTGACAAAAATATATACTCAGAATTTAATTGAGATAAGAGTGGTGAAAGGAGTAATTGTATGGTAACTGTTTCTATGGAAGGGTATAGTCAAATCACTTGACTTTCCTGATATTTGGGTAGTCATGATACCCAGCTAGAGGCTACTCATGATTTGTATAATAGTGTATTATAAATATCAATAGGGATTGATAAAATGATTTAAAGAAGTTTAAATCATATGAGTTTTGAATAGAACTCGTAATTACATATTATACTGCCAATATGGACAGGAACCCAATAGGTCACACATATATAGAGTAAAGGATAAAATGCTAAAATGACAAGGATAATAACATTTGATAATATTATGGGAGAAGATAAATTGACAAGAGAATAATTAATTAAAGAGTTTAATTAATTATGATCAAATGGAATTGTTCGCATAAATTTTTTGAAATGTTATGTATAATAGACCTAATTGAAATATTATATTTTATAATTAATTATTATTGGACTATAAGTGTTATAGGGCTGATATAATAATTAATAGATCCATTGGAGAAATTAAAGAGGCCTAAAGAATTGATATTGGCGTATAAACCCTCAAGAGGAAGGGTTTCATGCCAACTTCAGATAGAAGGCCTTAGAGGCCCAATTATTAGGCCAAAATAAATTAAATATATTTCATAAGTGTTATTGAGCTTATATATTTAATTTGGATGGATTTGGAATTAATTTGGGTGATTAAATCCAAGTGTATGCATAAAGGGCCTAGTTTATAGGTTTTATGCATAGTCATTTGTCAATGGACTTAAATTGGATTTAATTGAGCCAAAATAAATTATTAATAATTTTATAAGCGCATTTAATACTTCTCTAGAAAATTTTAAGAGTCCAATCTTATTATGAAGTCCTAGATATTATAAACATAGTGCAAAGGTAATCATGAAAGTGTTCATGATATGAGATGTCTATTGCATGCAAATGTGTTAATATCTAAATATCCCTAGTCATAGAATCAACAAGATAGGAAATTATTAATTCAGACATACTAGCACATGTTATACTTCTTGAATGGTTCAAGCAATGGTTCTTATAACTATGAATATGGAAGATAATCAAAATTAACATGTGGATGCTTGTTAGAAGAACAAGTTAATTGGAGACTTACAAAGAGAATTCTAACATGGATATTAAATCTATGTCAGTGAGGAATCTCTTCATAGCAGTTGTGCAAGTATCCTTAGACTTGAGATCACCAAAGTTATCTTAAGTAGCAAGTGGTATACTTTGACTCCATAACTAATTAATTCCAACTGGGGGTAAACATAGTTAGGAGGTTGGGTATATCATGACCTGCTAAAAGTTAGTCAAATCACTTGACTTTCCTGACATTTGGGTAGTCATGATACCTAGCTAGAAGGCTGCTCATGATTTGTATAATAGTGCACCATAAATATCAATAGGGATTGAGTTTTGAATAGAACTCATAATTACATATTATACTGCCAATATGGATAGGAACCCAATAGGTCACACACATATAGAGTAAAGGATAAAATGCTAAAATGACAAGGATAATAATATTTGATATTATTATGGGAGAAGATAAATTGACAAGGGAATAATTAATTAAAGAGTTAAATTAATTATGATCTAGTGAAATTGTTCGCATAAAATTTTTGAAGTGTTATGTATAATAGACCTAATTGAAAAATTATATTTTATAATAAATTATTATTGGACTATAAGTGTTATACAGCTGATATAATAATTAATAGAGCCATTGGAGAAATTAAAGAGGCCCAAAGAATTGATCTTGGCTCATAAACCATCAAGAGGAAGGGTTTCATGCCAACTTCAGATAGAAGGCCTTAGAGGCCCAATTATTAGGCCAAATAAATTAAATATATTTCATAAGTGTTATGGAGCTTATATATTTAATTTGGATGGATTTGGAATTAATTTGGGTGATTAAATCCAAGTGAATGCATAAAGGGCCTAGTTTATAGGTTCTATGCGTAGTCCATTATGAATGGACTTAGATTGGATTTAATTGAGCCAAAATAAATTATTAATAATTTTATAAGCGCATTTAGTATTTCTCTAGAAAATTTAAAGAGCCCAATCTTATTATGAAGTCCTAGATATTATAAACATAGTGCAAAGGCATATCATGAAAGTGTTCATGATATGAGATGTCTATTGCATGGAAATGTGTTAATATCTAAATATCCCTAGTCATAGAATCAATAAGATAGGACATTATTAATTAAGACATACTAGCACATGTTATGCTTCTTGAATGGTTCAAGCAATGGTTCTTATAACTGTGAATATGGAAGATAATCAAAGTTAACATGTGGATGCTTGTTAGAAGAACAAGTTAATTGGAGACCTACAAAGAGAATTCTAACATGGATATTAAATCTATTTCAGTGAGGAATCTCTTCATAGTAGTTTTGGAAGTATCCTTAGACTTGAGATCACCAAAGTTATCTTAAGTAGCAAGTGGTATACTTTGACTCCATAACTAATTAATTTCAACTAGGAGTGAACATAGTTAGGAGGTTGGGTATATCATGACCTACAAAAAGTTAGTCAAATCACTTGACTTTCCTGACATTTGGGTAGTCATGATACCTAGCTAGAAGGCTGCTCATGATTTGTATAATAGTGTACCATATATATCAATAGGGATTGAGTTTTGAATAGAACTCATAATTACATATTATACTGCCAATATGGATAGGAACCCAATAGGTCACACACATATAGAGTAAAGGATAAAATGCTAAAATTACAAGGATAATAATATTTGATATTATTATGGGAGAAGATAAATTGACAAGGGAATAATTAATTAAAGAGTTAAATTAATTATGATCTAGTGGAATTGTTCGCATAAATTTTTTGAAGTGTTATGTATAATAGACCTAATTGAAATATTATATTTTATAATTAATTATTATTGGACTATAAGTGTTATACAGTTGATATAATAATTAATAGATCCATTGGAGAAATTAAAGAGCCCCAAAGAATTGATATTGGCGCATAAACCATCAAGAGGAAGGGTTTCATGCCAACTTCAGATAGAAGGCCTTAGAGGCCCAATTATTAGGCCAAAATAAATTAAATATATTTCATAAGTGTTATGGAGCTTATATATTTAATTTGGATGGATTTGAAATTAATTTGGGTGATTAAATCCAAGTGTATGCATAAAGGGCCTAGTTTATAGGTTTTATGCATAGTCCTTTATGAATGGACTTAAATTGGATTTAATTGAGCCAAAATAAATTATTAATAATTTTATAAGCACATTTAATATTTCTCTAGAAAATTTAAAGAGCCCAATCTTATTATGAAGTCGTAGATATTATAAACATAGTGCAAAGGCAATCATGAAAGTGTTCATGATATGAGATGTCTATTGCTTGCAAATGTGTTAATATCTAAATATCCCTAGTCATAGAATCAACAAGATAGGACATTATTAATTTAGACATACTAGCACATGTTATGCTTCTTGAATGGTTCAAGCAATGGTTCCTATTACTGTGAATATGGAAGATAATCAAAGTTAACATGTGGATGCTTGTTAGAAGAACAAATTAATTGGAGACCTGCAAAGAGAATTCTAACATGGATATTAAATCTATGTCAATAAGGAATCTCTTCATAGCAGTTGTACAAGTATCCTTAGACTTGAGATCAGCAAAGTTATCTTAAGTAGCAAGGTGTACACTTTGACTCCATAACTAATTAATTCCAACTGGGGGTGAACATAGTTAGGAGGTTGGGTATATCATGATCTGCTAAAAGTTAGTCAAATCACTTGACTTTCCTGACATTTGGATAGTTGTGATACCTAGCTAGAGGCTGCTCATGATTTGTATAGTAGTGTACCATAAATATCAATAGGGATTGATAAAATGATTTAAAGAAGTTTAAATCATATGAGTTTTGAATAGAACTCATAATTACATATTATACTGCCAATATGGACAGGAAGCCAATAGGTCACACACATATAGAGTAAAGGATAAAATGCTAAAATGACAAGGATAATAATATTTGATATTATTATGGGAGAAGATAAATTGACAAGAGAATAATTAATTAAAGAGTTTAATTAATTATGATCAAGTGGAATTGTTCGCATAAATTTTTTAAAGTGTTATTTATAATAGACCTAATTGAAATATTATATTTTATAATTAATTATTATTAGACAATAAGTGTTATAGGGCTGGTATAATAATTAATAGATCCATTGGAGAAATTAAAGAGGCCCAAAGAATTGATATTGGCGCATAAACCCTCAAGAGGAAGGGTTTCATGCCAACTTCAGATAGAAGGCCTTATAGGCTCAATTATTAGGCCAAAATAAATTAAATATATTTTATAAGTGTTATGGAGCTTATATATTTAATTTGGATTGATTTGGAATTAATTTGGGTGATTAAATCCAAGTGTATGCACAAAGGGCCTAGTTTATAGGTTTTATGCATAGTCCTTTATGAATGGACTTAAATTGGATTTAATTAAGCCAAAATAAATTATTAATAATTTTATAAGCGCATTTAATATTTCTCTAGAAATTTTAAAGAGCCCAATCTTATTATGAAGTTGGATTTTTTAACCTAACTATAAGAATCCAAGTGATAGGGATTTTAGGGTGAAGTGAACAATTAAGAGAAAAAGAAATTTTGTCTCTCAAAAACCCTAGCTGCCACCCCCTTGCTAGCATCTTGGGGAATTCGTCCAGCCTTGTGATTCCTCTATTCTTGGTTTATTTATCCCTTTTCTAGTGCGTATTACTAATTGGTGGTGTTTAATTTTGTAGACTATGGTTTGCGATAACCTGGTGTGAAGGAAAATTCATTGTTCAACAAAAATTAAAGGTGATTTTTCTCATTCTCATTAATATTTATATTGTAAATTCATGGCAATATTAGATCTATTGGTTAAAAAATTTTAAATTCCACTTATGTATGTGATGCATATGACCGATAATTCCCAACAATTAGATCTTGAATAAGATTATGGATAGGTATACGATAGCTTTAATCACTAAGTGGGGAACCTATGCTTATCGAGTTATGCCATTTGGACTTAAGAATGCAGGCACCACCTACTAGAGGATGGCTACTAGGATATTAAATGACTTGATCCATAAGATAGTCGAGGTGTACGTGCACTACAAGAAACCTGAGCTTTAACGACAAAAATTTAATGAAGGGATAAAAATTCGATCAAAAAAAGTTAAAATCAATGAAGGGATGTTATTACGGTTGTTAAAACTCACATTTTAATGATAGGTTTAATTTTGATCGTTAATAAACACAAAATTCGATCGTTATTGATCTAAAATAAAAGAACGAGACTTCCAACCCATTTACCTCTAAGAATAATTTTCAATTATTTTATTAAAATAAAACAAAAAATGTAAAAGGTAGAAGCCCATAAAACCCATTTTCTATAAAGTGCAAACCCCTAGAAGCCCTAATCTGAGACCTCACTTACTCGCCACTACCCACCACCATAAGCCACCCAACAAGTCCCACCTTTATCTTCCTTTTTCACTCTTTGGTCATTTTCTTATTTCTTTATGCCGTTATTCACTCTCTAGTCTTTATGCCCTTTTCTTCTGTTTGCTCTCTAGGAATTTCTTTTAAGCATTAGATGATGGTCTATATCCATTGAAGCTTTGGTTGGAAATTAGAGGTGAAAAGCGAAAGAGAGAGAAAACAATGGATGTACATTTTACTTTCTCTTCATTTTCACTTTTCGAGTTCAAAGGCTTATTTTCTTATGAAGCTTCTTCAAGAAAAGAAAATGGTGATTATGAAGCAAAATTGAATAATCTAAAAGAATGGGAACAAGAAAAATAGAAGAAATGAATTAAAAGTTGATCAATTCTTTGAATTAAGAAGAACGAGAAAAAAAAGGGAAACAAAAAAGGAAGTGTAGAAGCCATTTGTGGTTCGAATTTGAGGCCAATTAAGGTTAGTTATTTCTCAATTTCCATATGTGTCATTTTCCAAATTGTGCTAGTTATTGAAAATTTTTAATTAATTAATTGAACAGTTAAAGTTAGTTCTGTTCTAGTATTCCTTTTGGGCTATTTTTGTGTTTATGTCTTTGAATAGAGGTACTATTTTTTTGAATGGAATATTCAAGTAAATATATATGTTACTTTGGATAGTTGAGGAACTAAAATGTTAAGAATTTAAGTAATGTTCAAGTGAAAAGTGCCCGAATTGGAAATTCTGTTTCTTATAGTCATATACTTTAAATTTTGGTATAGTTCTATATTATTTAAATAATGCTTTTTTTCTTCTTAAATTAAAAGAATTTTATGCTGCATTTTTATTTTGTTTCTTTAACCCTTGATAGATGGCTGAACTATTATTGTGGCTACCTGGTTGTTTTGGTTGGATTTTGTTTAGAGGTAATTAAGTGGAAGGGTATTGTGATTGTTAGTTGAGGAAAAGATTTGTATGTAGAGGACAGTTGCTATGCTGCCATTCCATTCGAAAATAGTAATTGGAAGTACATTTGGAAAACATATCTATGATGTTGATATTTCTCTTAAACTAAGTACACAACTAGCTCTAACATTTAAGTGAATAGATTTTCTATGATGGATTAAAATTAGGGAAGAAGTTAGTTGCTACTTTAGGATAGATGCATGTTTTCAAAAGAAATTTGAGCCATAATGACTAATTATGTGCCATTAACAAGACATATATCAGTAATAATTAAGTACGAATATCTTATATGATTAAGTCATAGTTTTTATTGGCATTAAATAGTTTATGGACAATTATTTTCAAGATAATGTACAGTTTTTAGTCATAGTATCATTAAGGTTCAAAATTGCTTATTATTTCTTATTAAGTTACAAGATCATAAATAGTAAATGGAGGCTAAATACTAAATTGTATGTTTATAACATAGTGTAGTTTTTAAAGCAATTACTGGTGTGCATGTGCTAAAATTAAAGAAAATGAACCAAAGGTGATATAAAAGGCTATAATAAAAAGGAGACAATGTTTGTTGCTTGCTTCAGTTTATAGAATTTCCAATATTACTGTGTGAAAGTTTGTATTTGTAAAAGTTGTTGGAAATGTTTAATTTTACAATTTGTTACTTTGGTTTTTGTGCTTGTGTAAGATTTTGATGTAATTTGAAGAAAGAACAGAGTTTTTTATTCACCTAATGTGCGTGTTTGCAAGTTGTATGGCTAAAAGCTAAATAAGAAAGAACAAAGTTTTTGATTCACCTAATGTTTGTGTTAGTTTAGTTGTTGTGTAATTTAGGAGATTATACAGTTAAAGTTTTATTTATCAAAGGTTTTATATTGCAAACAAAATAAAATAAAATAAAATAATTAGTTTCATTTTACTAGTACTGTTTAAACTTTTACTGATCAATTACTTAGCAGTGCTTAATCCTGTGAATTCATTTTACTAATTTTGTGAATTCTTGCTTAATCCTTATAACCAAAATCCTAGATTTTTGAGTTGGTTGCAAGAGAAATTAATAAATGTTATTATTTTCCTTTTATATATTATATGAATATAATATTGAAGTAATCTTCCAGGCAACTATAGCATGATAATTGTTTTGATGCTTACACATAACTTAATTTGAAGCCTATGCCTATGCATTTTTACATACCAATATTCCATTCAACTGAGTCATAAAGTAAGATTAGGGGAATAATGCTAAAGTTATTTAAAGATGTTAGATTAGGAACAAGAATTTATTAATATCAACATATAAGCCAAGAATTTATTAATATCAGAATGTAAACAACACTATATCTCTTTGTTTCTTGTACCCAAATATTCAGTCAATTTGTGTGCAAGGTTCTTATCACTTTGTGTTTTAAGCTTGACATCCCAAATAAATGACATATTTCTCATTTAGAATACTATTGTTCCTAGATTAACATATTGCATATGAAAGGTTGTTTTGAAAGATGAAGATGATGATGATTATGTGAAGAAAACTAATGCAAAACCAAGTGTAGCCAAGGAGGCAGGCATTGTTAAATCCAAAAAATTAAGGTGGGATGTGACTTTGCATATTATGCTAGTATTAAGAACTGATATTTCTTTGTCCATTTGGTATGGTAGTTTAGATTGCTTTTGATTATGTTATTTTCTCTATAATTACTAAATTTGATTTATCCTCAGTGAAGAGATACTTTGAGGGAGTTATGAATTTGTTAGATGTGCAAGTAGAGGAAATGAAGTCAATAGGTACTGCAATATGCAAATTGGAAGGTATGAAATGTTACTCTCTCGTACAATGGGATTGCTAAATATAGCTATTTATGCTATAGCTATCATGTACAAAATCCTCAACGCTTTTGTGCCAAACAATGAGGATTTGTCATGTTTGATCTTCGCAATATTTGTATTATCAGTTTCTTTTGTTTCAGTGCTTGTAATAGCAAACTAATTCATTAGTGGTGAAAGGGCTTAAGTTGTCAAATTAGCATGATGATTGATATAAAAATAGGGCATAAGGTTAGGCTTCTTAAAGCTCTCTTTAGTCATTTTGCATTAAATTGGAAAGCCTTTTTTCGTATATGTCAGAGCCTCATTATCTTTCACCTTTTTTTGTTCTTTCTTCCATTTTTTATTCTAAATTTATAGATCTAATAATTTAGTTATCCTTATATCTATATAAGATCTATGGAATATGCAGTAGGCAGAGAACTTTTCGAGATAACTTTTTGGTTGTGTTTTTTCACTTTGGTCTTTATAGGACTTTATCTTCTAGTGAAGCTCATTTGGCATCCAATTTTAATTAGCATGATATTTGGATTTTTATTTACTTAACACCTCATACATCTTAAAGTACTTTTTTTTTTTGTTAACACTTTACTAAAATTTTGAAACACCTAGGGTTTGTTTTCCTTCTTTGTTTTCTTATCCCAAATATGTGTTACTATAGAGTTTATACCAATTCATAGCTTTGATCATAGTTAGTCATATTAGTGGCTTTTATATGTTTGTACTTTTTAGTCTCTGCCTTAGGTCAATCCAGAAATGCCACATCAATATGTCTTGTAGACTTTTCTTTTGGAGGAGATCATTTATGGGATAAGTGTAGTGCAAGTTTATATGGAATCTATAATTTAACATTATATAAACCTTGTTCATTGTTTTCTTTTCATGTTTGTAGTTGTAATAATCTACAAAATTTTCTCGATAAATTTCCTTTTGTTTAAAAGTTCCTTTTGCTATTGTTTATTGATGTTTAATGGGCATTATAACATTGTATAAAACTCAGTAGTCTTTGTCTTTTTCTCCATGCTACATGTATAATGCAAATGGCATCCAATATATGCATGAAGTTGAGATTACAAGATTATTTAGATAAATCTAAAATCTAAAGTTTTCTTTATTTCTTTTTTAATTAACACAAACTTGAGCAAAGAATAATTGGAGTTGAGATTCCAAGATAAATTAAAGATGGCAATAGGAATTGCCAATGGCATCCGATATATGCATAAAGAATGTAGAGGAGGTCACATTGCTTATAGTAGATTACAAGCTAGCCACATTTTTTTAACTTCTGATTTGAAGCCAATGGTGCATATCTCAAACCAAATTTTTTACAAGGGATTCATTTTATTCAATCTAATACAAAGTGGCTCTATTTCCAAATTTGATTCAAATAGATCTCTGGATTTGAGCATGCTATATGGCTTTAACTTCAACCATAATTACTGTCTTTTAGTAATAAGTTTGCAGTTTAAAAATTAAGGTATATGCCCGAAATGTTAAATTTTTGTGGGACTGAATAAGAAGTAGTTTTGATTTTGAAGGGACCAATTTAATGATAATTTAGACCATAGATCGATGGTGCTTATAAAATCTGACATATTTTCCTTTGGAGTTGTACTTCTAAGGCTATATTGTAGAAAATCAGTGCCTCAGGATGACAAAATCTGGAATTGAGTGGGTTAGTAGCTAAGCTAATATTATTCTTATTTACTCATTTTCTCATAAAATTTATCAAATTTCACAATTTTTCCCAAATTAAAATGACATTTATACATAAGTTTTGTGTGGCAAATATATGGGTAGGCTCGACCACTCCTACTAGATAGAGGATTTCATCTCCTATTAGATGATGAAGACTCCGATGATTTAGACATGTAAGAAATGTTTAGGGTGATGGCAGCTGTAAGAATGTGAACCATCAGCAAGCCAATATCGTGTCCCTCTATAAGTGAGGTAAATTCATGAATCGAGTCTAAAAAAATATTTTTTTCATCATTTTGTATCTTGTGAATGGAATTAGCCGATTAAAATTCTTTTATGCCAGGAGAGAAAGGCAAGTAGGGCAGCATTTCTTGTCGTAAATATTTTCGACAAGCATATTCCTAGAGATAAAGTGATAACATTGCAAATTTGCTATTTTGATAGATTGTCCCATAACATGAATTATCTAATTTATCTTTAATATCATTTAATTCTTCAATTCTTTAGTATAATGCTACTTCTGTATTGTATAAATGAAGAACATATATAATACTACCTCTATATATACTTGAATGTTTCTATAATAAATACTAACCAAAATTTAAAGTCATCAAATCATACTATTGTTCATAATTCTAGTCTTGCAATCCCTTGGTTAGAAGCAATAGTTCTTGAGTTAAATGATGAAGCACTGGAAGGGGAAGATTTATCGACATTGAAAGCTCAACCCTTTGCTTTATTTGATGCATTGCTTTGTATAAAGGTATGTTAGTTATTTTTGACATACACATACTTGTATGCCAATCAAGTCTAAGTACATGGAAGTAAAACTGGAAGTCCCTATATGTTCCGAACAAGCTTATCCATTTGGGTTTAAAGTGTATGATTTTGATAAATTGCTACATATTAAAGAAATTAATTATAATTTAATTAAATGGAAATTTAAAAGAATATAAAATTTAAAATTTAAACCAATGTAACAAATATTATCACTAGGGGTATAATCGTAATTTTCTTAAAATAGTTACTAGGTGAAATTTTGTGTATATGTATCCACCACTAGGCAACAAAGTTGCTTAGTGTGTGGTTTGTTTGACCGAGCACAAGAACGGGTTAAAGAGACACTAGCAAAGGAGTGCAAGTGGCATGTGCATATGAAGACTTTTGGACTTATGGTTTTGTGTGTAAATGTATATTTGTGTATTGCGTAATGTAATTGGATATTGTATTTTAGACTCGATGTATAAATGTTGCATGTAATGAATATTAAATGTTAGTAAATGTGATGAGATGTGTGTGGTGAATGTTGTGTTGTGTTAATGAGTTGTGACTGATAATAGAAGTGTAATGTATGTAATTAGAGTATTGGATGTGGAGTTTTCCATTCAGGAGTGTTAATTTGAGAAATTGTAGGTTTGGGTAGCATGTTTTATAAGTCATCATGCTACCAAAAATTATACCAAATGAATAGTAACTTAGCAATATTAAGTAAATGTAAGAATCGTGTTGTTAAATTAAGCTACCAACTAATTACCTAAACTAGACAATGTATTCCTATAACATTATGACAACTATAGCAATATCGCCCAACCTATAGCAATATGATTGAACTTAGGGTGTCACATTTTATGGTATCAGAGCAGGTTTAGGCGGTCCTAAGATCAGAGTAAATGGTATGTATCTGTGTGAATGAATAATTGAAAGGATATATGTACATGCCACCTAAGACTAAGTGAATTTGGAAGTAAAGCTTACCTATCCCTTTGTGTATTTTAGTGATAGTTATGGCCTCTGGATCCAGATGAGCACGTGAGCTGGTGAGCAACATAGAGAGCGGGCCTCCACCTTAGCTAGACTGACAACTAGTACCCTTACTGCTCAGTCTCATGTGCTCACTCAGCAGACCTCGCCACCAGCTCCTCTAGCTTCTCAACCAGCAGTACAGGCTCTCTAAGATTTTGCATAAATGGTGGCAGATCTGTTGTATAGACAGCTTCAGGCCCCAGCTCCCTCGTAACCATAGTAGCAGCCACCAGCTTAGTCACCCAGAAGGCAGATATTAGAACAGTTAAAAAGACTGGGAGTAGAAAATTTCTATGGGTGAGAACAAGTCACTGCAATAGAAGTTGAGGAATGGTTAGATCAGATTAATAGATTATTTAAGATTACCCATGGCCCTCCAAAAGAGATGTTGGAAGGCGCAGTAACACTGTTCCAGGGCCCAGCTTACACATGGTAGGACATAGTTAGACGTTACACCCCACCAGAACAATTGACTTGGGACTTCTTCCTTCAACAATTTAGAGATTAATAAATGGGTAAAGCAAACCAGTAGGCTATGGAGGAGGCATTTTGGCGATGTGCTAGGGTACACGTACCGTTCAGGAGTATGATAAAGAGTTTGAGAGGCTAAGTGCCTACATGAAGAACGACCATATTCCTCCAGACAAGATGTGTAGGTTATTTAAGAGGGAACTGCACACTAAAATGAGAAATAATTCAACCTAATATGATAAAATGATGATTTAAGATGATTTGAGCATAAATTGATGAAGAAAACAAAGTGGAACTTAATGATCTTTAGTGGGCTGAATTATGTACTAAAAGGAAATGTGAGCTAACTTGATAATAAATGACATATTTGATGTGAAATACATAATATTATAGGTTAAAAATATAGTAGCATTGATTAGAGTGAAAAATGTTAAGTGTACATAATTAATCATAATGGAACATAATGATGGAAGTTAAGGAAACTTAGAAATTGGCATGCAAATTGAAAAATAATCAAATGGTAAATGTGAAATCTTATTGAGAACAAATGGTGTTTATATGTATATTTCTATTGTTGGATTTTAACGGTTACATGCATCACATACATGAGCGGAATTTTAAAATTTTTAAACATTAGAGTTGATCTTGCCATGAATACACAATATAACTATATGAGAATAAGAAAAATCACCTTTGATTTTTGTTGAACAGTTGATTTTACTTCGCACCGGGTTATCGTAAAACAGAATGTCCAAAATCGAACACCTCCAATGAGTAATCCACTCTAGAGAGGGATAAATTAAACCAACAAATTGGTGTTTAACTAGGGCTGGCCGAAATTCCAAGAAGCTAGCTTGGAGTTGGCGCAAAAAGGAGAGAGAGATTAGGGAAAAAGACTTTCTTTTTGTTTTAATCACTTAACCCTAATTTCTCATTAGTTGGCCTTTTATAGTTAGATTAAAATTCCAACTCCTTAATGAGATTGGGCTCTTTAAAATTGCTGGAGAATTATTAATTGGGCCTCTAGAATTAATTATAATCATCTGGGCTTAATTAAATCCAATTTAAATCTTTTCATAAAAGACTATGCACAAAACCCACAAATTAGGCCCTTTGTGCAACTAATTGGATTTAAATACCCAAATGGATTCCAAATCCAACCAAATTAAATATGTGAGTTCCATAACACTTATGTAACATATATTAATTAATTTGGTGCATGAATTAGGCCATTAAGTCCTTCTGTTCTAGACTTGGCATGTGGCCCTTACAAAAGGACTTTCGCCAACTACTTCATTCCTCTAGCCCTTAATAATTCTTCCAATGGAATTATTAATTATTATACCAGTCCTATAACACTTATAGTAGTCCTATAACACTTATAAGACAATAATAATTAATCATGAAATACATTATTTCAATTAGGTCCAATTTACAGAACATTTCTTAAAAGTTCGCGGACAATTTTATTTGATCATAATTAATCAAACTCTTTAATTAATTATTATCATATTCACTTCTCTACCTTCATAATAATATCAAATATTATTATCCTTGTCATTTTACCATTTTACCCTTTTCTCTATATGTGTGTGACCTATTGGGTTCCTGTCCATATTGGCAGTATAATATGTAATCGTGAGTTATATTCAAAACTCACATGATTTAAACTCCTTTAAATCATTTTATCAATCTCTATTGATATTTGATACATCATTATACAAGTCATGATTGGCCTATAGCTAGGCATCATGACTACCCAAATGTCAGGAAAGTCATGTGGTTAGACTGTACCCTTCCATAGAAACAGTTACCGTGCAATTACTCCTTTCACCACTCTTATCTCAATTAGATTATGAGTGTGGATTTCTGTCAACTCATATAAATCTAATTATGTATTTTATATTAATTTAACCATTGTTCCTAAAATGCCCTCCATGGATGTCTATCCATCTTGGCAATTTACTCTGGCCAGAGATTCTTTGAATAAGGTATTTATAGAATTATGCGAGATAACTTCCCTTATTAAATCTGGGATGGTGAATCCTTTTTCAATCACTCAACTATCTTCAAATAGGTCATGATATATCCAATCTCCTAACTATGTTCACTCCCAGTTGGAAGTAATCAGTTATGGAGTCAAAGTATACCACCTGCTACTTAAGATAACTTTGGTGATCTCAAGTCTAAGGATACTTGCACAACTACTATGAAGAGATTCCTCACTGACATAGATTTAATATCCATGTGAGGATTCTCTTTGTAGGTCTCCAATGAACTTATTCTTCTAACAAGCATCCACATGTTAGCTTTGATTATCATTCATAATCACAGTTATGAGAACCACTGCTTAAACCATTCAAGAAGCATAACATGTGCTAGTCTGTCCGAATTAACAATGTCCTATCATGTTAATTCTATTACTAGGGATATTTAGATATTAACACATTTGCATGCAATAGACATCTCACATCATGAACACCTTCATGATTGCCTTTGTATTGTGTTTATAATATCTAGGACTTCATTTATTAATTTAAGATTTACAAACTCACAAACTCATGTGTTTAAATATAGCATTAAGAAATGAATGATGCCTTTTATTATAGAATATAAATTTCATACATATGAAAAACATCCCTATTACATGGGCTCTAGGGCATACTCTCTAACAATCTCCCACTTGCACTAGAGCCAATCACTCATATGTCTCAGATCCATGCTATTTATATGGTGATCATGCTTAATCTAGGAAAGTGCTTTGGTGAGGGGATCCGCCACATTGTCATCTGTGGGAACCCTTTCTATTTTCACATCATTTCTAGCTACTATTTCCCTTATGAGATGGTAGCGTCTGAGAACATGTTCGGATCGCTGATGAGACCGTGGTTCCTTTGCTTGCGTAATGGCTCCATTATTGTCACAATATAAAGGAATCGGATCAACAATGCTAGGCACCACTCCTAGTTCAGTTATGAACTTTTTGATCCAGACTGCTTCTTTGGCTGCTTCTGAAGCAGCAATGTACTCAGCTTCCATCGTGGAATCAACAGTTGTTTCTTGTTTGGAACTTTTCCAACTAACTGCTCCTCCTCCCATTATGAACACATAACCAGACTGTGATTTACAATCATCTTTGTCAGATTGGAAGCTGGCATCTGTATACCCATTTACTTCCAAACTGCCCTCTCCATATACCAAGAATATATCCTTAGTCATTCTCAAGTACTTAAGAATATTCTTAACAGCTCCCCAGTGTTCCTCTCCAAAATTAGATTGGAATCTGCTTGTGACACTCAAAGCAAATGCTACATCTGGACGTGTACATAACATAGCATACATGATAGAACCAATTGCAGATGCATATGGTATTCTATTCATGCTCTCTCTATCCTTTAGTGTCTGCGGACACATAGACTTATAAAGGTGTTTCCCATGCACTATGGGTATAAACCCTTTCTTAGAGAGATCCATATTGAACCTCTTCAATACTTTATCTATATATGTACTCTGAGAAAGACCTAGCAACCTATTGGATCTATCTCTATAGATCCTTATTCCCAGAATATAGGATGCTTCTCCAAGGTCTTTCATGGAGAATTGCTTGGATAACCATATTTTAACAGATTGGAGAAGAGAAATGTCATTTCCCATGATCAATATGTCATCCACATATAGAACTAGGAAGACAATTGCACTCCCACTGACCTTTTTATACACACAAGGTTCATCTTCATTCTGAGAAACCAAACTCTTTGATTGTCTCATTGAATCGTATGTTCCAGCTCCTAGAGGCTTGCTTCAATCCATAAAAGGATCTTTGAAGCTTGCATACCTTTTCGCCATTTCCTGATGTGAACCATTCTGGTTGTGTCATATACACATCCTCAGTAAGATTTCCATTAAGGAAAGCTGTCTTCACATCCATTTACCAAATCTCATAATCATAATGAGCTGCAATGGCTAAAAGTATTCGTGTAGACTTAAGCATCACTACAGGAGAAAAAGTTTCATCGTAGTCAATACCTTCTTTTTGACGATAACCTTTTGCTACTAAGCGAGCTTTATAGGTAACTATATTACCTTCCATGTCGGTCTTCTTTTTGAAGACCCATTTGTACCCTATGGGTTTTATCCCTTCAGGTGGTTGAGTTAAAGTCCATACCTTATTCTCATACATGGAGTCCATTTCAGACTGCATAGCCTTAAGCCATAAATCAAGTTCTGAACTGTTCAAAACTTCTTGATAGCTTGTAGGCTCATTGTCTTCTACTACAGTTATGCTTCTATCCAAATCAATGTGAAATCCATATCTCATAGGGATAGACCGCATCCTAGTAGATCTTTTAGGATTTTGTGTATAATCAGGTTCAACTGTAATCTCATCATTATGAAACTCAGATTCGGGTTCAATCGGTTGATCATCTTCTATTTGTTGGTCTTGAACTTCACCAAGTTCAATTTTACTCCCACTATCCTCTCGTAGGAGAAATTCTCTTTCCAAGAAGACAGCATACCTTGAAACAAACACCTTTTGTTCTAAGGGATGATAGAAATAATATCCAAATGTTTCTTTTGGATATCCCACAAATAAACATTTGTCAGACTTAACATCCAGTTTTTCTGACATTGTCCTCTTCACATAAGCAGGACAACCCCATACTTTCATAAGAGAAAGCGTGGGTTTCTGGTTATTCCACATCTCATATGGAGTAACATCAACCGATTTACTAGGAACTCTATTTAATACATAAACAGCAGTTTTTAGTGTATATCCCCAAAAGGACTTAGGCAAGTCCGCTCGGCTCATCATTGATCGAACCATATCTAATAGTGTTTGATTTCTCCTTTCAGATACACCATTGTCTTGTGGTGTATATGGTGGAGTCCATTGAGGTAAAATCCCATTATCTCTAAGATAACCCTGAAACTCTTGACTTAAGTATTCTCCACCTCGATCTGATCTAAGTGTTTTATTACTTTTGCCAATTTGTTTCTCTACTTCATTTCTGAACTATTTGAACTTTTCAAATGCTTCAGACTTATATTTCATTAGATAGATGTGTCCAAACCTGGAATAATCATCTATAAAGGTAATGAAGTAGGAGTAACCTCCTCTAGCATGATTAGTCATTGGACCATATACATCTGAATGTATTAAGTCCAAAACCATTTTAGCTTGTTCTCCTTTACCAATAAAGGGAACTTTTGTCATTTTTCCCAATAAACAAGATTCACATGTATCAAATGATTCATAATCAAATGATCCCAAATCACCTGACTTGTGTAATTTGGTCATGCGTTTTTCATTTATATGGCCTAAACGACAATGCCATAAGTATGAGGTATTTAGATTATCATGTTTCATTCTCTTGGTATCCACATTATGTACTTCTTCAATTAAATCAAGAACAAATATACCATTCTCAATTATAGTTTTTGCATAAAACATATTGTTCTTAAAAATGTAACAACATTTGTCCTTTAAAGAAATATCATAATCGTTCATCAAACAACTGAAAGAAATAATACTTTTGGACAAAGATGGAACATAATAACAATTATTCAATTCCAGTACTAATCCACTAGGAAGAGGCAAATAGTAAGTCCCCACAACTGTTGTAGAGATATTATGTCCAGTAGCTGACTGCAAACATATCTCTGCCTTTCTAACTCTTCTAAAGCTCCTAAGCCCCTGTAGATCATTACATAAGTGAGATCCACATCCGGTATCTAATACCCAAGATTGTTTTGAAGCAATAGAATAAGTATTAAATTCAATCATATGAATACCTGAAGTAGAAGCATCAGATTGCTTCTTCTCATTGAGAGAATCTAGATAGGCCTTGCAGTTACGCTTCCAATGACCATCCTTTCCACAATGGAAGCAAGTTCCTTTGGGATTCTCTTTCTTGGCAACCTTCTTCTTGGAGATCCCACCATTCTTTGGCTGCACCTTGGTTATCTTCTTCTTCTTTTGCTTCTTGCCTTTAGCAGAAGTGACAACCATGACACTTTTTGGATCCTTCTTAAATGATCCATCAGCTGTCTTGAGCATATTGATTAACTCAGAAATGGATACTTGGATCTTATTCATGTTGAAGTTAAACACGAAAGGTGCATAACTTGAAGCCAACGAGTACAAGATCAAATCTATGTATAGATCATTATCCATAACATAGCCAAGTCTACTCAAATGCTCAATATACCCATACATTTTCAATGCATGAGTAGCAGCTGAAGTGCCTTCCACCATTTTGCAGCTAAATAGAGCTCGAGCAATCTCATATTGCTCAGTTCTTGCCTGAGAAGAATAAAGCTCCTCTAGATGCAAAACGATGGTTCTAACATCCATCATCTCATATTGCTTCTGAAGCTCCGAGGACATAGCACCCAGCATCAGACATGCTGTTGCTTCACTATCCTCCATGTATTTTTGATAAATGCCTTTGATCTCATCAACGGGATCATCTGATGGAAGTGGTGGTGAATCTTTATCCAAGACATAGTGGATCTTTTCAGCTCTGAGAACAATTCTCACTTGCCTGATCCAGTCAGAATAGTTGTTGCCAACCAGCTTGTTATCCAAGATTGATCGTATATTAATGATTGATGTGCTCATGATGATGACTTAGATGTGAAAAAGAAAAGATATGAGAGTATGTTCATATATGTGTATGCATTAACAAGGTCTTTAATTAATCCATTTACTCCCACTATTTTATTGCGAATTAATAGCCCTCACTATATAATCCGAGAAAACCCGATGATTTTCTTAGTGGGCCAATATCCAATCCTTGATATGTAATTTGACCTTGACTGTGGTCAACAAGCCAAATTCCATACCCTTGAAAGGTAGGTATCTATATACCAATTGTGTCTCTACACAACTATTAGATCATTAGGTTATCAACTCTTGATGCATGTATATCGTATATGCATTCCCTAATCTTGCCTCTAGAACCATTAGCCTTGACTGTGGTCAACAAGCTAATGGGCTAGCGAAGATGACCCATTTAATTAGATTTGAACATATTCGATACAATGTGAGCTTGACTGTGGTCAACAACCCACACTATAAAGAACTCTGGTTCTCCTCAAATTAATGGAAGGCTTATATACCTTAGTATTTATTTGAGGGTTTTAGTTAATTAAGTCTCATCATACATGGTTGGCATACATTGGTATGCATCCTATATCTATCACATAAATATAAGCATACAAATATGGTATAGTTATGGATTTCACTACATTGATTTCCCCGAGCCAAGAGGGAAATCAAAAGGTCACACCTAGGTAGTATGCATGATTCAAACAAGAAAAATAATTACATTATCTTCAAGCTTGTTGGATCTCCATCCGGCCCATCTTGCTCCTTGAAAATGGTCTCCATCTCTATTTAAAATTCTAATCTAAGTAATCTAATTACATATTACAATTTGAAATGAAATACAAACCAAAAAATAAGTGGCCAGGACATGAAAGTCCTCATTGGGCCAAAACATGCATAATGCTCAATCACATTGGGCTTTATCCATAACTATCCATCATGCCAATCATACACCCTTATATGCCTTTCTAATGCATAAATAAATGGATCACTAACTTTGTTTCAACCTTTGAAACAATATTTTGAGTTATTTTAATGATGTGATCAAATTAGGAAACTTTTTCCATTTTGGAAACTTTCATTTTAGGAAACCTTTTTGCATGCTTGTGTTCTTGCCTTAATAATCAATCCAATTGATAATTAATTAAATATAAATTGATTATTTAATTAATTAATCATATTAAATAATTAAAAGAATCAATTTTGGGCTTAAAACCAAGGGTGGGCCGAAACCCACAAAAGTAAACCCTAAATGTGTTCACACACAAACTAGTTTTGTGTCTTTTGGACCATTAGGGCCTTTTGGAATGAGCCAAGCCCACTCCAGCCCTTAAAACCCATTAATAAACTTAATTAATTTTTATAATATTTAATTTAAATTAGCTCATTGGGCCCAACAAGTCATTCACTAATTTAAACCAAGTCTGTAAACATAATTAAGCCCATTAAGTGGTTTTAATGAATTAAAATTAATCAAATTAATTTAAGGCCCATTTTAATTAATCCAATTAATTAAAAACACTTTAATATATCATATATATCAGATTTAGAAGATTAAAAATCGTTCTAAACAAGAACACATCAAGAACATATGAAGAAAACCAATTTATCAAACTTTTCGACTAAACTAGTTTTCATGCAAAACTTGTTCGATTTTAATTTCGTTCGATCTTACGGCTTAATATCCCATATTAGACACATAAAATATCATATAAATGATGTTTTAATGGATCCATAAAAAATGAAATTAGAACAGCCCCTTAAATCACCTAGGGTTTCACGCCAAACCCTAATGGGTTTCACGCCAAACCCTAATCACAATCCTTCAAAAGTTTCGTTTTTGTTTCCACCAAATTTATTTGACCACACATACAACCAGAAATTAATATTTCTCATTCATGAACAATCAAATCTAATATTTTAAAGTTCATGAAATAAATAACTCAAAACAAAACAAAACTTATTCCGTAGAAAAAATATATAATTGTATACCCATGGCAAAACCTGGCTCTGATACCATATTGGATTTTAACGGTTACATGCATTACATACATGAGCGGAATTTTAAAATTTTTAACCATTAGATTTGATATTGCCATGAATACACAATATAACTATATGAGAATAAGAAAAATCACCTTTGATTTTTGTTGAACAGTTGATTTTACTTCGCACCGGGTTATCACAAACCACAGTGTCCAAAATCGAACACCTCCAATGAGTAATCCACACTAAAGAGGGATAAATTGAACCAACAAATTGGTTTTTAACTAGGGCAGGGCCGAAATTCCAAGAAGCTAGCTTGGAGTTGGCGCAAAAAGGAGAGAGAGATTAGAGAAAAAGACTTTCTTTTTGTTTTAATCACTTAACCCTAAGTTCTCATTAGTTAGCCTTTTATAGTTATGTTAAAATTCCACCTCCTTAATGAGATTGGGCTCTTTAAAATTGCTGGAGAATTATTAATTGGGCCTCTGGAATTAATTATAATCATTTGGACTTAATTAAATCCAATTTAAATATTTTCATAAAAGACTATGCACAAAACCCACAAACTAGGCCCTTTGTGCAACTAATTGGATTTAAATACCCAAATGGATTCAAAATCCAACCAAATTAAATATGATAGTTCCATAACACTTATGTAACATATATTAATTAATTTGGTGCATGAAATAGGCCATTAAGTCCTTTTGTTCTGGACTTGGCGTGTGGCCCTTACAGAAGGGCTTTTGCCATTTGGCCCTTAATAATTCTTCCAATGGACTTATTAATTATTATACAGTCCTATAACACTTATAGTAGTCCTATAACACTTATAGTAGTCCTATAACACTTATAATACAATAATAATTAATCATGAAATACATTATTTCAATTAGGTCCAATTTACATAACATTTCTCAAAAGTTTCACGGATAATTTTATTTGATCATAATTAATCAAACTCTTTAATTAATTATTATCATATTCACTTCTCTACCTTCATAATAATATCAAATATTATTATCCTTGTCATTTTACCATTTTACCCTTTTCTCTATATGTGTGTGACCTATTGGGTTCCTGTCCATGTTGGCAGTATAATATGTAATTGTGAGTTCTATTCAAAACTCACATGATTTAAACTCCTTTAAATCATTTTATCAATCTCTATTGATATTTGATACATCATTATACAAGTCATGATTAGCCTCTAGCTAGGCATCATGACTACCCAAATATCAAGAAAGTCATGTGGTTTGACTGTACCCTTCCATAGGAACAGTTACCGTGCAATTACTCCTTTCACCACTCTTATCTCAATTAGATTCTGAGTATTGATTTCTGTCAACTCATATAAATCTAATTATTTATGTTCTATTAATTTAACCATTATTCCCAAAATGCCCTCCATGGATCTCTATCCATCGTGGCAGTTTACTCTGGCCAGAGATTCTTTGAATAAGGTATTTATAGAATCATGCAAGATAACTTTCCTTATTAAATCTGGGATGGTGAATCCTTTTTCAATCACTCAACTATCTTTAAGTAGGTCATGATCTACCCAATCTCCTAACTATGTTCACTCCTAGTTGGAAGTAATCAGTTATGGAGTCAAAGTATACCACTTGCTACTTAAGATAACTTTGGTGATCTAAAGTCTAAGGATACTTGCACAACCGCTATGAAGAGATTCCTCACTGACATAGATTTAATATCCATATGAGGATTCTCTTTACAGGTCTCCAATGAACTTGTTCTTCTAACAAGCATCCACATGTTAGCTTTGATTATCTTTTATAATCACAGTTATGAGAACCACTGCTTGAACCATTCAAGAAGCATAACATGTGCTAGTCTGTCTGAAATAACAATGTCCTATCTTGTTAATTCTATGACTAGGGATATTTAGATATTAACACATTTGCATGCAATAGACATCTCACATCATCAACACCTTCATGATTGCCTTTGCACTGTGTTTATAATATCTAGGACTTCATTTATTAATATAAGATTTATAAACTCATATATTTAAATATAGTGTTAATAAATGAATGATGCCTTTTATTAAGAATATAAATTTCATACATATGAAAAACATCCCTATTACATGGGCTCTAGGGCATACTCTCTAACATCTATGTTCTCTTTTATTTTCACATGATATTTTATGTATTTATAATGGATATATAATGATTAGTATAATTGGATACAAAATAAGCATGTAATGCTTGTGACATATTGTGATTAGTAAGGAAAAAATCATGAAAATATGACATAAGTTATGAAATATGGTTGCCCTTAGTATATAGTAGATAGTCCAAGACCCTAGGATATGATGGCTAGCCATAGGGACATACATATACGATAGTAATATCACAAGATTGGTTGAAAAGTACACATATTGGATAGTCGGCACGCACACAATTATAGTGGAGTAGCAGGATCACGACAAGTGGTTCTTCCACTCACACTGGAGTAGTCGGATCATGGCAAGTGGTCCCTCCAGTCCACTAGTAGCATTGGATTCCTCGTCCTGTGTATCCGGTTCGAGAATTTTCACTAGTCACATTAGGGGTAAAATTGTAATTTGGTTAAAAATCGAGGACTAAATGGAAAATTATACTGAAACAATGTTAAAGATTAAACAAAGGAATTAAATAGGTGAGAATTGGAGTTAAATGGGCTAAAAAGGACAAAAATATAATTACGCAGGAAAACAGGGGTAAAATGGTAATTTGACATCAAAAATGTGATTAAAAGAGTAAGATTAGTTAAATAAGTAAAAAAAAAGGCAAAATGGTAACTAAGGTAAAGTTCAAAGACTAAAACATAATTTGGCAGCTTATAAGTATCATAAGGACTAAATTGGTAATTTACCATCTAGAATGGAATACAAGTCTAAGGAAACAGAAATGACCAAAATCGGAGTTTAAGGTAAAATATAAAGAAAAAAGGGATCTAGGGACTAAACGGTAATTTTCCAAAAGGTTAAGAAATTTGCTAAATTAAATAAAGAAATTAATTATAATTTAATTAAATGGAAATTTAAATGAAAATAAGATTTAAAAATTAAACCAATGTGACAAATATAGCACTAGGGGTATAATCATATTTTTTCTTAAAATAGTTACTAGGTGAAATTTTGTGTAGATGTATCCACTACTAGGCAATAAAGTTACTTAGCGCGTGGTTTGTTGACTGCACGCAGGGATAGGTTAAAGAGACACTAGCGAAGGAGTGAAAGTGGCATGTACATATGAAGACTTTTGGACTTGTGGCTTCGTGTGTAAATGTATATTTGTGTATGGAGTAATGTAATTGGATATTCTAGTTTAGACTCAATGTATAAATGTGGCATTTAACAAATATTAAATGTTAGTAAATGTGATGAGATGTGTGTGGTGAATGTTGTGTTGCATTGATGAGTTGTGACTGATAATAGAAGTGTAATGTATGTTATTAGAGTATTAGAGGTGGAGTTTTCCATTAGGGAGTGTTAATTTGAGAAATTGTAGGTTTGGGTAGCATGTTTTATCAACCGTCATGCTGCCAAAATTTATACCAAATGAATAGCAACTTAGTGACATTAAGTAAATGTAAGAATCGGGTTGGTAAATTAAGCTACCAACATATTACCTAAACTGGACAATGTATTCCTATAATGTTATGACAACTATAATGATATCATCCTACCTATTGCAATATGATTGAACTTAGGGTGTCACAGTATTGTACATGTAACCCACCTAAGGGCTTGTGCTTCATTACCAATACACAACATGATACTCATTAGCATGTTTATCCACTTTATATATATCATTCCAAACATACAATATGATCTTAAAGGCAGATGTTGGATGTACTTATTAATAGTCATGCTTGCTCAAGCATTCGTAATATTGTATTTATGAAAGTGTAATTCATATAAATTACATGTGCATTTACCATCACTTAAACATATTATCATCATAGGAAAATGTATCTTTGTAGCACCCCTTATGCAAATACCCTATTATCACATGTATCATGAATACTATTAATCATGCTCATACTACATGTTCAATTAACCATCACTTAGCCATTAATCATGCCATACGATTTCATATACTATTATTTATGCCACCTGTCTGTTCCTGTTTTTCATTTCATGCTTAGTATCATGCATACTAACTATGTGGATATTTCTTCATGCATATCACATGCACACATATTCTTTCGTAGCTTTACTACTAGTGAGTTACATTATCCCACATAGGTTATATACATATCAAAATATGACTGGCCATTATACAAAACATATGATAGCTGTATTACAAAAAAAAACATCCTACATCAAGGTTATAAGTCGATGGTTGGCCCTTCCTGATGCAGAGAACGTCCCTGAGCAAAAGTCTTTCTAGAAGGTACCTACACGGATAAATAACCCGTGCTAAGCTATAGAGCTTAGTGGGGAATATCTACAGATGGATGGCCATACACAAGGCCATCAAAACATACACATATACAATATGTTCATATACTATAATCAACATGTCCAACCTAACATGGCAACAATAACATATACTTTAAAGCATAAGCATATTCTCATGTACATAAGCATTGTACCCAAGAGAGAAACACATATTTCTTTTTCCATAATTCATATAGATGGCAATATTCCAAGTGAACATACTCAATTGAAGCATAATTCCTGTGGTAAACCAACAATATAAGCCACATATCAATCTTTAGTCAAATAGCTTTAACTGTTTACTTTTGATCATTACTATGAATAACGTTTAGCCTGCCTTAGCTTTATCAGTGGATGCGGGAACTATGGATACACAATGGTATCAAATGAGGGATATCCGAAGATATCGAATCTATAGACCCAAACGGGGCCAACTGTACTATGGACCGGTCAAGCATACCCAAACGGGGTAGCCTATCAACCCAAACGGGGCTGATCATGATCCAAACGGGATCATAAACTATGGACCCAAATGGGCCAACTATGGCAGCTGCAATTTCCCTATAGGCGCCTATCTATCCACATCTAAAACTCTATCGCAGGCGGAACTATATTCGTGTTTAATTCACATTTTAATACTGTATTCATAGTATACTGTTTGCACATATGCATAGTCTTATCAACCTGTGAATTCTCTGGTACATAATCAGGTACATGCACATTTCATATGCCAAGATATATATATCTGGCTCATCTATATCTGTATGACTATATCATTTGCATCATATCATATAAGCATGACATATAATCATCATATCATAGACTTGATCATGCCCTCATTAAGCATTTCACATGTTCATAGTCATGCTAATTCATCTTCTATCTCATAGGCAATTACATGCTCATATACTCATATACATAATCATAAATGCACATACCTGTGGGTACATTCGCATATAGTCGATTTATTCTCATGAGCATGTTTCCAACACATATATATATATATACCTTTATCATCATTCAAGTCATGTGCTATACAAAATATCAACATGTTTTCATATGGCATATGCACATGCCAAGGTCATGCTATTATTCTCTTTTTCATATCACAAGTGCATATAAAAAGGTGCACTTACATGTCATAAGATTTACATGTATGGGTTCGACAATTCCTTTCTAGTCTTTATTCATATTCACAAATGAACGCATGTGTATGCATACAATTCCTTCATTGACAGTCATTTTACATGCATTATACATTTAACTTTCTATCACATAAGCAAATAGCTGTCTCAATCAATTAAAGAATCATATTATCAAGTGTAGCAACAATCTGTTCATACTAGCCATTTCTGTTACATAGAGTAGTCTAGAAAACTAGTCCGGATTCAACTATAGATTACATGTACATAGAGACAGATTTAAGCTTAGGTTTCTTCATGTGAAATATAGGTATGGAAGTCTATTTTTCAATGCAAAAAGAATCACTCAATTTATTGTTCTATAACTCAACTTATGAGCAAAATATTCAAGATAGGTCATTCAGTCGTGAAGAGGAGTTCGACTCGCGAAGGGATTCACGAGTGAAGCAAATAAGGTGATTCTCACGACTCGTGAAGGGGTTCACGAGTGGAGAAGGAACTATACTTCATGACTCGTGAAGTGGCTCACGAGTGAGGAAGAAAAGCTGAACTTCACGACTCATGAAGAAGCTCACGAGTGAAGAAGAAAGACTCGACTTCACGACTCGTGAAGAGCTTCACGAGTCGGACTGATGTTCACGACTCGTGAAGTCATTCATGACTCGGCAAGTCTGTCTTCTTCAACCTTTCAACGATAAACTTCCAGAAAAACGTAAATTCAATTCTGTAAATTCTATTCACTTCCAGTAATCCATTTTTACATGCAATATGAATGGCCTAAATTCCCATACCTTGGCTGATAAACCCAATGTCTTCAACCTCTATCAATTCCCTTTCCTTTGATCCTTCTTCCTTCCTCTTCTCCTTCATAAATACCATCACCATGAACATACATTTCCAGCAAATGACATATTCTCAGTCAACAGAAAATGAAGAAGAAGATGGTGATGATGAAGTGTTAAAATGAGAGTTTAATTACCTTAGCTTAGAGCCTTAAACTCTTAATTAACCAACATGCACCATTAACATCTAAATGCTTGAGATAAATCTATGGAAATCAAAGAGGAAGAAGAAGATGAATTTCTGGTTTTGCTCTCCACAAATGCCGATTCTCACAATCAAATTCTCTAACCCAAGCCTTTTGTACCCACATGACAATCTCCTCTTTAGTCCTTCATCATTTTGCATGTCACACAAATGCCACAAGCCTTTATGCATGTTAGACTTTAACCCCTCCACTAATTCTTTTTCAAACATTAACCTATCCATTTAAGCATTCTTTCAATTTAACCTTGAATTAAATGCTTCTCTACACAATTGGCCACCAAAATGCCGAAAATACCAATTAACCCCAAATTAATACCTTTATCCTCAATTGCATCCTTAATTAACATTAAACCATACTCTTTTATTATATTTTCATGCAATTAACATAATAACATGTTAATTTACCCCCTTACTTAATTACAATAATATGCAAATTAAATTAGGGTCATGTTAGGGGCCTTACAATCTTTATGATTTGTCATTATTATCTTCTATACACCTTGTACTTACTTATCTCATCTTACATTCATACCCGATGGGTATATACATATTAAGTACATATAATCATAACATATTATAAGGTATAAATTCACCCCCAAATTTGGAATATTACTTGCTCATACCATTCCACAGTGTTTTAATATCGACTCATATATAAGTATAGTCTTTATCATACTCATATATATAATAACACAAATACATATAAACATATGTAGAAACATGTAAATGCTTCACACTATAGCGATGGATTTCATCATGGAGGAAAATGCATGTAAGCATACAATCCATAACCTATATGTCTCAAGTGTGAACAAGTATTCTTGCAAATGTCACATATAAACTAAAGAACCTATAAAGACCCATGGCCATTCTCTACATTTCATAATAACTCAACCTATAGGCATCCATTCGATAGTACTAATCTATGACCTATAGATCCCTATAGTTAAACATATCCATACATATTCATATAACAATAATGCTTAGGTATATATATATTTGATCAATATAATACAATTATTGAGGTCATTTCATCCCAAAATGATCATCCAATCATGTCCTTATATAATGATCCTACTGTAAATATATTTTTATTTTTTTCTCTCACATGATGATTTACTGATCTAGTATATCTCATCTATAAATCTAATGTTCCCTACACAATATGTACATTATTACTACTATTCTATTTTATAATAACCCACATAGTATGGTACTGACACATACAGCTTGTTTTTATGCCACTATACCTCCCTTTTACTTATAGTTTACCCTCTTTGTTAACTATTATAGTCTAGTAGATCCCAAATAATCAGTTATATATTTTAATATGATCATATATGTGTCAAACATCTACCTTAATTAATACTTTTTATCATACTATAATTGGATATCGCATATTAGCATAATCATGCTATGTCAATCAAGTAATGTATCATACATGTTCAAATGGTCATCATAAAAATGCTTCATTATAAGAACTTTACATTATAACACATCATATGTATGTGATCATGTAAAAAGATTCATAATCACTAGTATATATATATATATATATATAGGCATATAACAATACAAATATTAACAATTGAGCATATACTTTCATAATATGTACTTTAACATGTTATCATTAAGGCATTGCGAGTGAACATGGTCATACCAATTTATTTCTTATTTCATAGTATAAGTGCATATTGAAATACACATTTACTCCTCATAGGAGTACATACATGTAAATAATTTTGCATATAACAAGCAAATATATAAGTTCAATCATATATGCATATTTGATATCATTATCAATAATCTTTACTTAAGCACATATATGAATATGTATATATATGGACCTTTATCAATAATCATATCACATGTTATATCCAATTCAATAAGTTTTCATACAGACACATATTTAGCGTAACTATATTTAAACCATAATAAAATATACATTAAGATTCAGCCTACAAAACTCTGCATAGGGCAGCATTTTGGATCCAAATTAGGTGCCATTTTTTATTTAGAAAAAGTTATTTTTATGCCAAGTGACCTTCTACAAAATTATTCTACTGCATGTCTAATTTTGAAAACATCAAAATTCATCTCAATATCACATCTATAATTCAAGATATTCAAGAAACACCATAGTATGTTCATAAAATAAAAAACAGTTATTATTACCAATTGTAAAATTAATAGAATAAAATGGTGAATGAATCAGCCTAAATTTCCTCCAACAAAGTTCTTCTCCTAGGTATCTAGTTTGCCCATAATTTTATAGCATATCATTTTGAATCCTTTACCAAGATTTATGCCTGAAATACCACATTCTATTCCTTAACAGTGCAACCAGTTCATACGAATTTCAAGATAACATTAGACATTCATACAAATAGAATTAGACAATTATTCCTTCATATAAAATGTTAATTTATAAGTCTATTTTGCATATAATTCAACGTCATATCATTCTGACCATTATACACAAAAATACATCATTTTTACTACAACCTGTTGCAGAACAAAAATCAATAGCTCAACCAAAATTCAATAAATTTTATGGATGACTTAAATGCAGAATTAGGGCTAGGTCTCTTCTATAAATTTGTAGGTATATATATTTTGTAACCTTAAAAATTAGAATTATCTCAATTTTAGTTTTTTAATTCAACTTATGCTAGAATTACAGTCACTAGTTCACTATGTTTCATAACATCTCTTCAAGCAACACTTCCTAAATCTTGTTCTCTTTTTAATTATTAAAAATTCAAATCATTTACATCATGTTTATACCAAAATCATCCATAAGCAAGTAGGAGAATCCTAATCCCATACCTTGGCCAAAAATTCTCGTAGCCTCAATCTTGAGCTTTTCCTTTCCCTTTCTCCTTTCCACTTTCTTCTTCTCCTTTCACAACAACTCATCCATTTAACAAGAATTTTCAGCATTTTACTTACTCAATCCCCAACAAAAATAAGAAGAAGATGATGAACTATCAAATTAATATGCTTACCTTAATGTTTAAACTAGTTGCCCTTAATTAATTCCACATGGAAGGATTTTTCTTCAAGGATCTCTTAGAGAGAGATTTAACAATGTCTTTGAGGTAAAGAAGAAAGAAAACTCAGATTTCTTTCAAGGAAATTCTGCCCAACACTCTCTCTCTTTTCTTATGATTGACTATTTATAAAGGCAAGGGAAAATTCCCTTTCAAATCCATCCACTTTTTGTATGTCTCACTTTAGCCTCTCACCTTTTTGCATGTTAAACTTTGACCTCTCTATTTATTTCTTCTCTTAAATTAACCACTCCATTTTTTCCTTTATTCACATTTGACCTTTAAAATGCCTTAATAACAAATTAACACCTCAATTAGTATTCCATGCTTCAATTACGCCCTTGGGTATTAATATATCAAATAATTTTTCATGAAATTAATATAATAAAATGGAATTATCACTTGCCTCATAATTATATATGAAATTCACATTCTTAATTTAATTCTCAAATTAAATATAACCTTATTAAAAGCACACATTTCTAACTAGGGTCATGTTAGGTGCCTCGCATGCCTATACCTTGATAAATGAACATGATTAAGATGTTTGTTAATGGAATAGTACATTTGTGCCTAAATGATTATACACTTAGGAATATTCATGATGGATATTGAATTCTTAGAATTATTGATATGCTTATAGTTTGAAATATCACTTTCACATGTACAAAAGTTGTGATGAGAATTACAAGGGTATATAATATGTATAAATATTAATATAGTATGGAGGCCAACACAAGTCATAGAACAGATTGAAAGTATTAAGTCCTTAATTTGGTTTTCTTTAGTTTATGAAGTTTTTATTTTGTACTAGAAATTTTGTAAAGTAAAGATTTTTTAGCAATTGATATTTTGTAATGTATAAAGAGGCATTTTTGTAAGCAAGTTTCAATGGTAAATATTACAAGTTATGCTTTAATTTCTTATGAGACTTTTGTACAGTGAATCAAATATAAAGAACAAATTAGTAAGTTTTAGTTATGAATCAAATGTTTGATCGTCTTTCTAGTAATATATTCTACATCAAATTCCTGCAACAACAAAAGCCACCTCCCAATTTTTTCCAACAAAGATGGCATTGATTGTAAATGCCAAAAAGGGTTATGTTTGGCCACTGCTTGTATGCATTAAGAAAGAAAATTGTGCCTTAACATTTTGGAGGCCCACACCATAGCTAAACAAATCTTGTTGACATCAACATACTTAGCTTCAAAAGGAAGAAACTTCTTACTCAAGTAATACATGGCAAACTCAATCATAGATTCATCCTTTTGAGACATGGAACCAATCACACTTTTTTCAACTGCTAAGTACAAAATTAAGGGCTTCAACAGTCGAGGTGTTTGGAGAATAGGGGGATGTAGAGATACTCCCAAATGGTATCAAAAGCTTTTTTACAACCCTTATTCCACTTCATCAGTTGATCCTTTCTTAGGAGCTTAAAGATCAACTCACATATAAAAGTAAGCTTAACAATAAATCAAATGATGTACTGAATCTAACCCAAAAAGCCTCAATCTCCTTTTCCTTTTTCAGCACTAGCATCTCCTTAATAACTTTCACCTTATCTAAGTCTACTTTAATTCCCCTCTAACTAACTATATGACCCAACAACTTTTCTAAAGTGACCTTAAACATATATTTCTTTGTGTTAAGATGAAGTTTATACTTTTTAATTCACTGAAAGAACTTTTCCAATGCTTCAAAATGTCCCTCTCTAGTTTCATACTTGATCATCATGTCATCAACATATGCTTCAACTTCTTTATTGATTAGATCATTAAGAATCTTAGTGGCCATCCTTTGATAAGTTATGCCAACATTCTTCAATCTAAATTGCATGACCTTGGAAGCATAGGTTCCCCACTCCATCATAAAGGCTATCTTGATTTAGTCTGGTTATACTCGGTATATCCATCAACAAAGATGTACGTCATAAACTTAGCAGCGCTATTGACAAATAAGTCTATATACAACAATGGAAAGTTATTTTTAAGCCAAGCTTTGCTCAAATCTCTGTATCAACACACATCCAAACTTTTTTGTCTTTCTAACTTACTGGAACAACATTGGCTAACCAAGTGGGATATTTAACTTCTATTAAGAACTTGGCTTCAATCTATTTGCAAACTTCCTATTTTACCTTCTCGGCCCATTCTCGTTTGATTCTTTAGAGCTTCTGCTACACTAGCTTGCAATCTAGGTAAGTTAAAACAGCATGTTCTGCGATGTCCTTATTAATTCTCAGCATGTCCTTGTAAGTCCAAGTAAAAACCTTTTCATATTTCTTTAATATTCTCTCAAATTTATTCTTTCCCCAGGAGTTATATCGGATGTAATTAAAATTTCTTTATGATCATCTAGTGTTTCGAGATTAAATAGAGTAGCATTGGTTGAATTAATATCAAATATGCTATTATCTTCACGATTAATGTTATGCATGATGCAATCAGATCAGACATCACACAAATAAGAAGAATTTTTCAAATGATTAATATAACTAGGAAAACATACATCATTATTAAACATTTTATGAACATAAAGGACATTAGCAAAAGATTTATGTTTAAATTTAGTTGCTACCAAGGCTAATGCTTCTCCATCTTCCATCCATGGTACTATTTACGGGGGGTCCATCTTCAACATTTGTTTGTTTAAGTTTAGCTTTCTCCTTCCTTTGATCTTGGCTGTGATGTGCGTTGGAGCTCACCCTTGTTCGGGTAAGCTTTCAGAAGCTCGCTTTTAGAGTTTAAGATAGGATAAGGCTCACAAAACTCATAAATTAGCCATTTTATAATAGAAAAAGGGTTTAGGCCCAATTTTATTATTAATGGTCAACCTATGAAGGCATCTAAGTGGGCTCAAGAGGTAGATATTATAGAGTAACCACCGAATAAAATGTTAGAAATTAAAAGTGAATCTAATCTTTTGATGCCTGAATAGATATTAGTGTTCGAGACATCACTCTTACTTACACCTTGTTTAAGTATTTTTTTTATAATTGGGTTTCTATTATTAGTCTACTATCTCCCTTCTCACACAATGCATTTGCATAATTAAATAAATAGACATGTCAAGCACGTTGAAAGCAATAAAGAATCAAAAGAAATAAAGTAAACTACTTAAGCTATTACAAAAGCAAATCATCCAAATGAAAAGATAAATAAATAAATAAATCATCACACATAAATCGTGGCATTTATTGGGTTCAGAACATTAGTTTTCTGTGTATAAAAAAAGGCTTTTTCCTTACCATGTGATTTTTGAGTTAGAAACTTAAACATTAGTCCATCTTGTTAGAAAAGCCTAATTTAATTAGCAAAAAAAGTTCTATGTTAATCTTTATGTTAGCGTGTAAAACCATTTATTACTAAGACATTAATCCCTAAAATGATAATACATCCAAAAATAAAAATAAATAGAATAAAGATTGTGTTAGAGAGTATGCCCTAGAGCCTACGTACCGTATTTCATATGTGTGAATTCATATTCTTAATAAAAAGGCATATTCATTTATTAATGCTATGTTTAAATACATGAGTTTGTAAATCTTAAATTAATAAATAAAGTCCTAGATATTATAAACACAATGCAAAGGCAATCATGAAGTATTCATGATATGAGATGTCTATTGCATGTAAATATGTTAATATCTAAATATCTTTAGTCATAGAATTAACAAGATAGGACATTGTTAATTTGGACAGACTAGCACATGTTATGCTTCTTGAATGGTTTAAGTAGTGGTTCTCATAATTATGATTATGGAAGATAATCAAAGCTAACATGTGGATGCTTGTTAGAAGAACAAGTTCATTTGAGACCTACAAAGAGAATCCTCACATGGATATTAAATCTATGTCAGTGAGGAATCTCTTTATAGCGGTTGCACAAGTATCTTTAGACTTGAGATCACCAAGGTTATCTTAAGTAGCAAATGGTATACTTTGACTCCATAACTGATTACTTTTAACTGGAGGTGAACATAGTTAGGAGGTTGGATATATCATGACCTACTTAAAGATAGTTGAGTGATTGACAAATGATTCACCATCCCATATTTATTAAGGGAAGTAATCTCACATGATTCTATAATTACCTTGTTCAAAGAATCTCTAGCCAGAGTAATATGCCAAGATGGATAGAGATCCATGAAGGGCATTTTGGGAATAATGGTTAAAATTAATAGAACATACATAATTAGATTTATATAAGTTGATAGAAATCCATACTCAAAATCTAATTGAGATAAGAGTGGTGAAAGGAGTAATTGCATGGTAATTGTTTCTATGGAAGGGTATAGTCAAACTACTTGACTTTCCTGACATTTGGGTAGTTATGATGCCTAGCTAGAGGCTGCTTATGATTTGTATAATAGTGTATCATAAATATCAATAGGGATTGATAAAAAGATTTAAAGAAGTTTAAATCATGTGAGTTTTGAATAAAACTCACAATTACATATTATACTGCCAATATGGACAGGAACCCAATAGGTCACACACATATAGAGAAAAAGGATAAAATGGTAAAATGACAAGGATCATAATGGATCTAATTGAAATAATGTATTTCATAATTAATTATTATTGGACTATAAGTGTTATAAGGCTGATATAATAATTAATAGATCCATTGGAGAAATTAAAAGAGGCCCAAGGAAATGATTCTAGTGCATAAACCCTTCAGAGGAAGGGTTTCACGCCAACTATAGAAAGAAGGCCTTAGAGGCCTAATTCTTAGACCAAAATAAATTAAATATATTTCATAAGTGTTATGGATCCTACATATTAAATTTGGATGGATTTGGAATTCATTTGGGTGATTAAATCCAAGTATATGCTCAAAGGGCCTAGTTTGTGGGTTTTGTGCATAGTCTTTTGTGAAAGGACTTAAATTGAATTTAATTGAACCCAAATAAATTATTAATAATTCCAGAGGCCCATTTAATATTTCTCCAGCAATTTTAAAGAGCCCAATCCTATTATGAATTTGGATTTTTAACCTAACTGTAAAAATCTAAGTGATAGGGTTTTAGGGTTAAGGTGAACAATTAAGAAAAAAAAGATTTTCTCTCATTCTCTAACCCTAGCCGCCTGTTTCCCCTTGCTAGAATCAATGTATTTCAGCCACCCTTGTATTCTTCCATTGTTGGTTCATTCAATACTTCTCTAGTGTGGATTACTCATTGGAGTTGTTTAACTTTGGACACTGTGATTTGCGCAACCCGGTGAGAAGGAAAATCAACTGTTTAACAAAAATCAAAGGTGATTTTTCTTTTTCCCATTAATATGTATATTGTAAATTCATGGCAAGATTAGATCTATTGGTTAAAAATTTTAAATTTCGCTTATATATGAGATGCATGTAACCAATAATTTTCAACAAATTGTCCATGACAATCTTTTAGTCTCAAGTGCTCCAAAAGATTCACATGCAAATAAAAGGTTAAATGCTCAAAATACAAAGAAGATAAATGATTTGTATCGTAATTAAGTGAAAATGAACAATAAATCAATAAATATGAAAAATATGCATTATGGACTAAAAATAATCAAAGAAGCAGAATGTAAAAAGTGTATGAAATATAATTAAAATGATGCCTAAAGTATAATTAATCATGCAAACAAATTAAATATGAAAAATAAAGTCATAATACGAACATAAGGCTGGGAATATGGCCACAAATGACCAAAAAAATAGGATACGCAGCTATAATGAACTGAGGGGACATAATGAAAAGGACATCTCATAACTTCCCATCTATCATGTGAGAAAGAGATAGGAAATGCAGAAATCGATTTAAATGCAACAAATTCAATATTTTATCTTAAGCATGCACACTACACATCTTAAAATGTGCCAAGACCTATTCTAAACATTAAGACATATTTAAAACATGCAACAACAATTAAATAACATAAAAAAGAATATAAATCAAAAAAATCAAATATGCATCAATGGAGATCTAAATCTTAAATCATGTATTTCTATTGATCAATCATATTCTATATCTAAATGTGGCACTACGAACATATAAAATAGGTAAGAAAAAGCAATTATACTAGATTATAGCATAAACATTTAAGAATCACAATAAATATATATTTATGATATGTTTTCATAGAGAGAGAGAGAGCTCATAATATTACCTGCAGGAAGATCATGTATCCATAATGCAAGAAGCTGCTCTCCAAGTCCCAATCCGAATGGTTTTCATATGTTAGAAAACTTAAATGAGTTTGTGTGTGTATGAAGCAAAGATGTGTCAGAACCTTGATTTTAGAGAATAACAATTCGCTTACTGTCTCAAGAGTTTTCTCTAAAACCCATTCAAAATGTGTTCCTTTTCCCTTTTACAATTTAGGGTTTTAGGTATTTAAATCAAGGAATATTTTTCAAAATCTTTTCAAAAATGGGAAATCCCTCAAATCTATCATAAAATCTTTCTCAAAATCTCCTCTAAATATGCTATTTCAAACTGGATTTTTGACTAAAACTAAATGCTGTTGGAAATGTGCAAACTGTTAGGAAATCACGACTAATAGGCATTAATTAGTGATAGATGATTGGCACTCAAAAGGCCATAAATGGTTGTCCTTCAATGATAGAGATTTATTTCAAAAACCCTTTCCAACCTTAGAAATGCAAGTTTAAAGCCTATGAAAACTTTTGATAAAATGGTGAAAATCGTAAATGGAAATTAAGATTTGTACTTTCTACTTTAGATATGAATTTTTAACTCTAATCTAGGCTACCTTAAGAGTAGATGTCTATAGTTGCCTCCAATTTTAGGGAACTTAGTGCACTTGTGCCTAAGTGAGCCAAAATTTAAAGTAAAAGGATAAAAGACATATACCTGAGGTAACAAATCTCTGAATGATGTGTTTTGTGATTTGTAGGAAAGATTTCTTTCTATGACTCATGGGAAAGTCTTTTAGTTATTGATTAGTTTATGACTCATGAGAAAGTCATGTTTGGACGACTAATGGAAAAGTCTTATTTTCAACCGTAATGTGGTTTAGATTTTGAACATAAAGAGGTTTGAAATTTGACTGTAGGGAGGTTTGGATTTAAACCTTAAGGAGGTTCGAATTTCAACTGTAAAGAGGTTTGAAATTTTAACATAGGGAGGTTTCGATTTTAACCATAGGGAGGTTTGGACTCTAACCATAAGGAGGTTTAAATTTCAATCGTAAGGAGTTTGGATTTCAATCATGGTAAGGTTTGGTTTTCATCTATAAGAAGATTGGGTTTTCATCTGAGAGAAGATCTTAGTTTATGGACTATGGGAAATTGGTTTACAATCCATAGGAAGATTTTATTTTACCATATATAAGAAGATTGGGTTTTCATCTATAAGAAAATCTTAGTTTATGGACTATGGAAAGTCAGTTTACAATCCGTATGAAGATTTTGGTTTACAATCTGAAGATCTTATTTTTTCAAGATGCTCCTGATTTTGATATGGGATTCTCTTCACATGGACACAACTATAAAAATGAGTAATCTCATGCCTTAATAGCAAATACATATCGAGTTTATAGTGAGTGTACTTCATAGATTACTTCATATGAACTCCACTGAGAGTGGCATTTGGCATCCTTGTTTAGAGATGCACTTCTCTTCTTTCTTGTGTAGCAATATATAGATATATACAATATCATGTGCGTGTGTTTGAAACTATGTACATGTAGTTATATATATAGATCATGTGCACTTGCATGAAAGAAAGGTTACGTGTATGCATGGATTGTATATGATGTAGGTGTACGAAGACCTTGTGTATATGAGACATGTATGTGAGGAATGATGCATAGGAATGCATGTAAAAATGTGTAGAATGAGGCAATGCTTTATATGGCAAATGAATTGGTAAATGAACCATGATATCAAAAAATGCAGGAGGGTATATCATTTCTAACTTGCATAAAATGAGGCAAATATCATCTTTTATTTTTTACAACTCACTTCTTTTCAACTTATTACAATATAGGCATTAAAAAAAATTGCCCAACTCAGCCAATACACTACATACTTCCTTTTTTAAACTTCCATGAATGCCAACAGGAAGTATGCATTGTAAAAGTACATGACAATCATGACTTTTTAATCCTGATATCTTATGATCACTTGAGGTAACACATTGAGAGATATTAGATGCATACCCATCTAGAAATTTAACGAATTTTAAGAACTCACAAAAAAATTGCCTCTCTTTCTTTTTCATTACATAGCATGCTACAGGCATTTCATATTTTTTGTCATTTCTTCTCACCAAGTGTAGCTCCTTACGGATTCTTATGTCTTCTAAATCTTGCCTTGCCTTCACAGTATCTTTTGTTTTTCCATCAATATTCATCATAGTTCCTAAAATACTCTCAAAAATGTTATTTTCTATATGCATTACATCTAAGTTATGCCTTAATTTCAACTTAATCCAATAAGGCAACTCAAAAAATATGCTTCATTTTGTCCAATTTAATTATTGTAAAGTGTGTTTTCTTTTTCTATTGTTTAGATGTTTTCCTGGTGTCACAGTAGTCAATTTATCTAATTGTTTTAACACTTCATCCCCATTTAATTCTTTAAGTGCCTCTCTACTTTCTCTCTTACCATTAAACTTCCTGCTCTTTCTCCAACTATGATTTTTTGGTAAGAACCGACGATGTCCCATATAACATATTTTGTTACGCAATAACTGAGAGCAAGTTTGATCATTGCAAACTGGATAGGCCATATAACCCTTAGTACTCTAACTAGATAAATCACCATATCCAGGAAAATCATTTATTGTCCATAATATAGCCGCACGCATTTGAAAAATATTTTGACAAGAAACATCAAATGTTTCAATTCCTTCTATCCATAATTCCTTTAACTCGTCTATTAATGGTCGTAAGTAGACATCAATATCTTTTCCTAGAGACTTTGGTCCTAGAATTAACAAGGACATCATAAAAAATGGTGGTTTCATGCAATCCCGGGGTGGAAGGTGCAATGGCCATAAAATCATAGGCCACATGCTATAAGTGTTACTTAAATTAACAAATGGATTAAAACCATCTCCAGCTAAAGCAAGCCTTACATTGCGAGGATCATTTGCGAACCAAGGAAACTTATTATCAAAGTCCTTCCAAGCTTCAAAATTAGCTATGTGCCTCATATATTCATCATCGAAATGCTTTTCATTGTGCCAAACCATTTTCTTTGATGTCTTCTGGGACATAAATAGTCTTTGTAACCTAGGCTTCAATAGAAAGTATCGTAGAACTTTATAAGCTATCTTTTTATCCCTTTCCATCATTAATTTTCCACCTAGAAGCACCACATATGGGACAAGACTCATAATTTTTATTTTCTTTCCAAAATAAGGCACAGTCATACTTACAAGCATAAATGGACTTATATCCTAACCCAAGATCTCGTAAAATTTTTTTTGCTTCGTAATAAGAACTTGGAAGTGTCTCTCCTTAAGGTAATGCTTCTTTAATTAGCTTCAACAACATATCTATTACTTTGTTACTTATCTTGTTATATACTTTTAAATGGAACAACTTGATAATAAAAGAAAACTTTGAAAATTTCTTACACCTAGGATATAACTTTGTATTAGCATCCCTCATCAAAGATTCAAGATAATCAGGTAGGACACTTGGATAAGTGTTATATTCTTCATTTTTCTCATCAGTTTTATCCATTTGGTAATATTTTTCACCTAATTCATGTAGCAAGTCATAAATGTCATCATCTCTATCATCTAAATTCTCATCAGACATATTGTACACTTTTTGGTAAACATCCTCGTCAAATTATGTTTGTGAATTCATTGGATTAGATGTTTCCCCATGATAAAACCATATCTAATGTCAAATTCTTTTCCCAAATGATTTTCCACAAACTTCATAAAAGATTGTACCCCTTCTATGTACTTTTCAGACCATTTCATGGTAGACATCCAACTCTTATCCATTTTTTTAGTATAACCTAGATGAAAATAATCATTATTAAGTAACAGGAGAAAATTTAATCCAGTTGAAGTTAAATTCAACCACATATACCAAAAATAACATAAAATATATATAATAATATTAAGTAAAATCTACATACTATTTAAATAGTTTTTAAGATAATATTTACAGCATGCAAATGATATATAAATTTATAAGATCATAGAAAAAGAAAAAACTTGAAAATGATGGTCCAAATTATAGCCACAGTTAACAAGCACTTCTTCAAAATTGTATCTACAGGAATTTGAAATGTATAACATAGATTCAGTTTAAATATAAATTACTAAAAACATCTACAGATGAAAAAGCCTTGCATTTAGTTTAAATACTTGAAAACATCTGGAGATCTACGGACTAAAGCTTTCAATCGTTATCACTTTCCTCTTAGATTTGCTGCCACTTGATGTCTAAAATATCTGCATTTTAACACCATGGACGTTTGAATCATTGAATTCACTATAGGAATCTAAAGAATTTTAGAAAAAGCTAAAGTCACCAACTTAATGCCCGTTGGGAACTGCAGCTGCAATATCCACACACAATTTTCAAGCTAAAACAATTGAACTAGGGCTATTCCGCTTCTAAAGCCATCCACTAGCTTTGCTTCAAAATCTTTTTGGCAAAAAGAATTTAACTTTGAATAAATTACAATGAGATTAATTATTAAGTTGCTATAAAAATAACCTTAATGAGCCTAACACTAACTAACCAAGTTCATTACATGCAAATGCTATAAGATCTAGATGCAACGAAGACAATATACTATTTTGAAGCATTAACATGCTAGTGTAAACAACATTAAACCAGGAACAAAATCTTGTATTGCCAAAAGGACATAACAAAAAGATTTCACAGCATGAATAAAAATCTATAAAAGAACTGCGACCACCCATACCTACACAATTACATTCATGTTTTGTACAATTTCCCATATGTTCTCAAATCTTGGGAACAAAAATAGTGAAATAGTACAATCTAATCCAAATATTTAAACTGAAACTAAGCTATACATTTCAAAATTATCAGTGACATGGCTGCATCCATCTCCAATGTATTGGACAACTTCAGTAATTTTGAAACAACTTTATTACTTTTCACTTCTCAGGTACTGTCATCAACATCATTTGTCTTTCATATGAAGGTAGTGAACATTATTTTAAAGGCAGTGTCTCTATCTTTTACATCAAGAACATAATGAACTCTCTATGTCTTTCTCGCTTTCTCATGCTTGTTTTTAATATAAGCAAACAATGACAATCAATGAAAAGATCTGTGAAAGACCAATTCATATTTTACTTTTGCAAACCCTTTCGAATGAGCATGAAGATCTGTGAAAGATCTATGAAAGTACTCATCATTTGTACTTTTTGCAGCGATGTGATTGTGGTATGGCATGAATTTAGACTAACATAATAAAAGTTGCCTTGATCGTATTAAATTTAAGCAATTAATTTGATAACTATAGTTTATCAATTTTTGGTTGACCGAAGAGGATGGGAATAATAGTATAAAGAAATTGAAAAACAAGAGTATATTAATTAAATTTATTTAATATTTGAGCAAAAAAACTACATATAATTTTCAATATCATCAAAATTTTAAAAGGAAAAAAGAATAATTCTACATTAATTTCCCAATCTGGCAATCCTCTCTAAAAGGCTCACCATACCATAAAATTAGCTAATAAATAATTCTGTATTTTGTGCAACTTAATTATGTTAATTTTGAATAAAAGTAGACATACATGATGTGCATAACAACTTATCATTCGTTTAAATTTAACATAACATAGTTCCATAAAAGATTCATCACAGTCATACAAATAATTACCTATTAAACCATTCATTTAAGTTCAGATCATTAGAATCACAATCATACAAATCAAAAATCTCTCACAAAATAATTATCAAACTAGAGTTGCAAAATGCAGCTTATTCCCTAATTAAGCAACTCATGCAAACAAAGCAATCAATTACTGGACTTATGCCTAATTAAATGGCTCTGCTCCTGATCTAGTTGTAAAGTTTGAGTTATACTTATATCTCATAATTATAAAGTAAAATGAATAGAAAAAGAACAGGTTAACTTTTCAAATTCTAAATATTCCTCTAATTATACTAAAAAAAATACTCTTTAAATAGGTTCACCCTTAAAATTAATTAAATTAAACAAAAAAAAAGTTTTTCATAAATTTATGCAATGGACATGTAAAAAGAAAATGGAGGAAAGAATGAGATAACTGGTTAGCACTGTTAGTGTAAGCCCTAGCCCCAATGCATTGTAATAAAATACTTTAATTAATAAAATGAGGCAATTGTTTTATCTATTGTATTCCTGTGCATGTCAATTGATAAAACTATCCAAGAATGTCGTTTCGGTTTAAGTTATCATGTGTGAGGCATATGGTTGTAAGACCTTGAAACAAATGAGACTTCATTCTAAACATCCCTAGTCAGTCATTGTTATGGGAATAACAATGAATTAAGACTAGTATGCTCTCTCTGATATTATGAGTTCTGTCTTACGGATCATTAGGACAAGAGTGTCAATCAGAGATCATAGATCATAGATACATGTTAAAGAACATGGTATCGGGATACGATCCGCTCATGAGAACACTACATGGTATAAGTCATAAGTGTTTCTCATATGGAAGTTTTATATCGGAGTTCTTAGACCTGAAATCTCTATGAAACTCTTTATGAGTTACTGTGTACTTTGACATACACCTAACGTACTCGTAACAGAGTGACAAGTACGGATATGATTGGGTATACATTGATTCATGTTAGAGAGCATGAGAGAAGTGAAGGGATTACCCCTCTCATTAAGAGAGAAAATATCATCGGCCACTTGATCAGTGAACTGAGAAGTGTATGGCCATACCGAGATGAAATAATGAGTAATCATTATTTATCTGAGAGTTCAGTGTCACTGGAATATCAAGAAAGGAATTAATATATATAAGGATGACTAGTTCCATGCCTTATATTAATTCTGATATTTATAGGTAAGGGACTATGCAAAATTGCATTAGGTCACTAAATGCCATATGCATTTTCATTTAATTTGGAATGCTATAATATCTTGCTAGAGAATATATATAGCCTTTGAATTAATTTATTAATTCATTTCCAACATTAAATGGACCTATAGGATCGCACACAAAGCATTGGGCTTAAAATATTTAAATTAAGTATTAGACATTAATTTGGGCTTTTAATTAAAGTCAAATTAATGTGTGTAATGGGTTATTAGATTGCTATTGGACCTTGGCCCATGAGAGAGAGAAATTCAGCCCACAAGGTTCAATTTCAATTAATTAAATGTCATGTATTAATTTAATTAATTGAGTATTAAAGCCTAAAGACATATTTATCTAATTAAATCTTCTAAATGAAATTTGATGTGGATGAAATTCCTAGAGAAATAACAAGGAATTTTGGCACATGTATAGTTTTATTTAAGTGGTTTATTAGATTTAAATGACATATCTTTTATCCTAAATTAAGTGATATTATTTGATTATATGTCTTTTGTTTTTATCTTGGATAAATTATAAGAGTTTTTATCAATAAATATTACTTATTTTAATTAAGTTATAAAGGCAAATATTAATTATCTTTAGCTAATATTAATTATCTTAAGGTAGTATATTTGAGATTAATCACTTAAAAGGAAAAGAGATATATATTTTTGGGGGCAAAAACGTGAAACCCTAGTGTATTTTTCTCTATGTTTTGCGTGAACTCTCTCTCTCTCTCAAAGAATTTCTTTTAGCCAATTTTCACAAGGAGAAAAGATAGTTCCTCATTCTCTGTGATCTTGGATAGTAATAGCAACCTAAGAGAAGTACAAAATCAAATTTTGTAGCTTCAAACCATTGCCTTTACACAATACCAAAAAAGAGAGCTAGTAATCTTGATTTTAAGCCGTCGGTGTAATTGTGTATGTGAGAATAGAGGGAGTGGCGTAAAAGGCTATTCCTTGGCATTGGTGATCGAGATCTAAGGCGGCTAAAGTCATCTTAGTTGCTAGGCATCATCAAATTCAATTTTCAAAAGGCATCATAAGTTGTAAGTTCTACAACCCTAAAATTGCATGTTTCGTTTCTTGCTTTGGAATTGTATGGTATGTATGATAAAATTTTTTGTTTTTCCGCTGTGCTATCATCACATTCATACCATGTCATATTCCATCAAGCACTCCGTCGTCCGAGGTTTCTAAGCAACAACAGACCAATTATAAAATCATAATAACAACAAATTGCAATTATTTTTTAATTATTAATATTCAAACATTAATTAATTAATTAATTAAAACAATTATTTTCTTATTAAAGAGAAGATCTGTGAAAGACCAATTCAACCTATATGTTATAGTTAGTTTGAGAATCCTATACTACAGCAGTATATATATATGTATTGATAAGCTGCAAGTTTCATTGAAGAAAAGGAAATAAACATCTACAACGAGATCCAAACTAATCCTAACAAAATCACAAACAAATAAAAAGGATAAAAATAGATTTATAAGCTTTGTACCTTCTTTGATCATAATTCTAGAAACCTTTATTCATCCTCAATTGTGAGTACAGTATTGGAAAAAATTGTAGACGCATGATTAAACTTTTTCCACTAATAGTTAAGAAGCACTCTTTATTGATTATAGTTCCAAGGCTTATAATTAGTTTATCTCAAACCCAAAAAATAAGATAAATATAATAATGGATGAATCCTATTCTCTGCTTTACTTTAAACCATATACAATCTTCTTTGTCTTCTTATTAGAGATCTTGTTTATTTATTGTCTATCACTACCACCACTATCACTGGAAAAGTCAGAGCATGTGAGAGTAAATTTTGTACTAAGCATTTTACAGTCCTATGGATCATTTTGATACATTTTCCCATCATTATGTTAGTCAGGTTATCAAAAATTCGAAATCGTGCAGGTTGTAAAAGTAGAAGGGTATAAAGCAGATGATGTTGTGGCTACACTTGTAGAACAAGTTTTAAAAAGAGGATGTAGGGTGGTCATTGTCTCTCCTGATAAAAATTTTAAGCAATTGAGTTCTGAAGATGTCCAGATTGTTTTGCCTATTACAAAGCTAAAGCGATGGTCCTTTTACACCCTGAAGCACTACATTGCTCAACATAATTGTGACCCATGCTCCAATTTGAGCCTTAGTAAGCATACAAAAGTGTTATTGAGCAAAAACAGTTAGCCATAAAGTTGTCAGTCATTAAAGAATTCCTTATATCCTAATCATCCTTATCAATTATCAATATTACTATCTATTTCAGTTATCAAAGGAAGAAATTATTGGAATGATAATACACATCCAAACAAATGATGAATTAAATGCAAACCTGAAGCATACGCCAAGGAGATCATTGCCATAGACTAAACAAACAAACAAAGCCTCCTCAAAGCAACAGGAAAGAACAAACAAACAGAGCAAAAAAAAAGGACTGATTTCAACAACTCATAGCAGAAAAAAACACAACACGAATGCATCAAAATCTTAAAGAGATGGAAATCAACTCAAGACACAATCAAACCAAGAACAATGGATAGAAATTCACAATAAACCCGATAATGTCAATGAAATTAGGGATTAGGACTAACCTTAATTGGTTGATGGTGATCGAAGCATATACGTTGCTACAGTGTTGGGAAGAGATGATTGTCGATGAAAAGATAAAACAAATAAAAAAATTTTGAGATTTAGTGGATGTAAATAATAGAGAGGTGGAAAAAAATAGAGAATTTGAAATTGAAAAAGGAGAAGAAAAAGAAAACTTACACGGCAACTTGAAGTTGTTTTAGAAAAAAAACCTAAATTTTCTTAAATTATGATATGATAATGAATTGATAGATTGGGATTGAGATGGAAACCTAAATTTTCCGCCAAAAGAAAAATCGTTCCCTCCAATTATTTTCATAATTTCAGAAATTTATTTTGGTCTTTAAAAATCTATGTTTCCTTATTGCATATGGTTTCCTTTCTCACTTGTTTCAATTATTTTTAATGAATATAATCTTTGCAATTTTTTTATTAATTTTGATTAAAATATTTTATTTTAATAAATAATTTAATTTATTTTAAATTATTAATTAATTATCTTTCATATATAATTTAATTATCTATCCTTTTTAAACTATTTCAAATTTTTAATGCGTAAGTAAATCATCTAAATATAAGAAAAATTAATCAATTTTATCACCTTAAATTGGTAAATCAATTGATTGTTGACAATTATAGCCAATTATGACAAAATATTATTATTGTTACAAGTTAATTGTACAAGTGACGAAATTATATTTTATCATAATATATTTATTGTTGTGACATATTTATTCGTCATAAATAAAATTATTGTGACGAAATAGTTTTATCGTCACTAATTCATTAAATTGTGAAAAAAATAATTCATGTCATAAAAAATAAGTATTTTATGATGAATTTATATGTCGCAAATAGTTATTTATTGTCATTAAAACCTTTTCCTCCAAAAGAAGACTAAAATGTTTTTTCATGACAAATGTGACGAAATTGTACCTCATCATAATAAAGTCATTTTATGTGACACATTTATTTGTCACAAATAAAATTATATTTAGAACTAAAACTTTTTGAAAAAAAAAACCTAGATATCTTATTTGTGATGAAATAATTTTATCGTCAATAAATTTATCTAATTATGACAAAAATAATTTGTCACAAAAAATAAATATTTTGTGACGAATTTATATGTTGCAATAAGTTATTATTTTGTCATTAAATTTTTTTCCCTCCAAAAATAGGTGGGAAATTTTCCCTCCTAAATAAACCATGATGAAATATATTTATCATCATAAAATTAACCTATTTTTTTATGAAAATTTAAACATAAACTGATGTAAGATAATTTTGTCACATTAATAAATAATATGGTGATGTTTTAATAAATTTGTCGCTATAAGCTATAATTAGTGACAAAAATTCATGTCACTAAAAAAATTGTCACAAAAAGTATAATTTTTTCTAGTGAAGGGAGAAAGACCATGAGTGGCCATGCACTTCAAAGGAGAAAACCAATGAGTGGCCGTGCATGCCATGAAGAAAATGGCCAAGTGGCTGTGTATTTCAAGGGAGAAAATGGGTGAGTGGCCATGCACCCCCAAAGAGAAAAGGGTGAGTGGCCATGAAAGAGAAGATAACAAGAAACCCAGAAACCCCAATTTACAAAACATGAATTTAAATCCTAGATCTCACTTCCCCACTTACTTAAATGATCATTTAAGTTACTTATCATGTTATAATCATCAAAACTTGCTAGATTGAATCCTTAATCTCACAAAAGAACACATGCAACAAGAGAGGGAAAACATATACACTAACCATTCAAAAAACAAATCCTGTACCTATTATTCAAGTTTACCTCTTTCAACATCCATTGATCTAGCTCTCTCTCTCCTTTATTTCCTTACACATAGAGACAACAAGAATAACTTATCATCTCACAAACCCTAAGATCAGAAATCAAACATGAAAGAAGAGATCTACGGGAGGGAGACATTACCTTCATGCTAAAACACCTAAACCCTAGATTTCCTCTTCTTAATCCCACAACCACAGAAAGAGATCCCTCAAAAATGTCGATACTCACATCTCCATAAACCCTAAATAGGTGAGTGGGGGAAATATCTCCCCAAGGAAAATCCCATAATGCCCTTATACATTTTTAATCCTTAAAACTTATTTTCTTAACATTTAATCCCCAAACTTCTTATTTAATTCAATTGTATCCTTCCTTAATGTTTTAGCTACACTCCAATACTCATGTGTATAATTACCAAGATACCATTTATATGACTTAACTTTATTAATGCAAAATAATCTAATTTTGCCTTATTAAACCTTAATCCCGATTAATTAACTATAATCCAGTTAGGGCTATGATTGGGTCCTTACATTATCCACCATAACTAATATTGCAATGATTTTATTTCAAAAGAACACAAGTGATTATGGAAAAACTAGATAAAGGAAGTTGGATATCTTAGTCAAGAATATCATTTTAAGCACTAAACCTTCTTGTTAGGAATAATTCAATGCTTAGCATAAAAATCCAATTTTATACTCCTACATATTTATTAAATCCTCTTTTAAGTAAACTTAAATCCAACCTATTCTTATTTCACCTTTTCTAAGTATTAATCCACTCTTATTAACACATAATTACATCTAGATTAGAAAATAATCATGCATCAATACTAATGAACTAATCTAAAAACATGCATATCATAGATCATACATTAATTAATCATTAACTATTAATTAAATAAATTAACAATCAATCTCAATACAATCAAAGATAAGAAGTTGCTCAAGACCTAAGAAATAATCAACTTGCATTGAATTTAAGCTCAAATTAAGTCATTTAAACTCATAAAATCAAGAAACTCCCTTGACAATTCTATAAAACGTCAAGCAAAGCTTCCTTACTCCAAGCTTTTGTATCTTCAAAATTTAAACTAAAGCTAATGTAAAACTAAGAATGAAAACTCATAATTAGGAATAGCTCTCCAATCTTGGTGCCTTCTTCACTCTTTATAGCCTTCAAAAGGAGAATTTACGTGCCTTGAGACTTCCTAAACTAAGAGAATTTGAGTTTAAATGAAATAGAAAGTCTTTTATCAAATTAATATGACATGCACTTAGGAGAGTGGCCTTGATCACTCGGGAGAGTGTTTAAATGCTCAGGTGAGTGCTGAAATCACTCGGGAGAGTGCTTTCTTCCTGGAGAAAACTTGAAATTACCTTAGGTGAGTGCCAAAAACACTCAGGAGAGTGTTAAATCATTGAGCTGAGTGCTTCTTGGCTGTCCTTCATGAATCAAAAGCTAGCTTTTCCCTAAAATTACATTTTTGCCCCTTAATTTCTCCTTTTTGCATTTTAACACCTTTTCTCTTTAATTTAGCCTTGAAAAACACCAAAAATAACAATTAAACCTAAAAACACATAAATTAACTAATTAATCCTAAAATTAAATAAATTAAACACATAAAAACACACTAAAAACATAATATAATTCACACTTATCATATCTCCCTACCCAAATGGAAAGCCATATCCATCTCCTTTAAAGACATCAGCCCGATCACGTTAAGAGCGACATCATCCTCTCTAGCCAAATGTATGTCATATTCTGCCTCTCTGTCTAAGCATATGTCCTCTCTAGCAGATGGCCATATCCAAGCCTCTAGCATGCCCTCAAATAAGAGTAATCTAGTGACCAAGCCCTCAATAACTATAGCATCACTCGGGTTATGCTGGGTCACACGTATGTGTCCCAAGATAGCATGGCTTAAGTCAATCTACCTACCAACCACCATGCCCCATAAATTGTAAGTCTCTACCACCATAATAGAACTAGGACTACCAATCCTTCCCAAGTAAGAGCATAAAAGGACCCTGTGTAAATACCGCAGCAGTTGAGATCATAGCATAGTAGAATTTGTCATCCTCCCCGCGTATGGGACCCTTAGCCAAACAATGATAGCCCACATCTCTGCTGTAGTGGACCTCTTAGGCCTTATCACATCTTCTCCCATATGTAATCCTAAGATTTGGGCAAAACATCTGCGGTTCATGGACACTAGATGACCTTAAATACAATAGGTAATGACTTCTTCCTTGTCACTTGGCCTCTGATTTCCCAAATGCCTAAATATGGATAAAAACTATCGAGTTATTTCTGGATAAGTCTAATATACCCCTATATAAAAGTCCTTCTACCCTGCTCATACCATCAGGTCATTAGCCTCATCTATTAATCCCAGTTGTGTTAGTAAGTGCCTAGACATGAACCAATTAGGTAGCATGCAAGTTTCTCTTAAAGATCGATAGTAGGCACCTTGTTCGGGTGTCATCTATATGGGGTATTGGGGATCCATATCTTACATAATTTAAAGGTTCACAGTTAGTCATAGTGCATTATCTGAAGACATTTCTTAGATATTATAGCATTTTGTGCCTAAATTTCAGCAGCATAATAATTTAGAAGAACTAAGCCCAATCCTGCACAAAATTAGTTCACAAAACTATAACAGCTAATCAACATCTGAATCCTCCTATCCTACCATCGGACATCTAGCAATCATGCCACAACTCACAAAAATAATATGCATAAAGAGAATACTAAGGTAGGGCATCCATCATTATCACTTTTAGTCAACATCGTGCATATCATCATTTCCTATAATTATCATTACTTTTTTTATTTTGCCTATGAATAACCATAGGCACTACATGCATTCCTCTTAAAGAATTGGTCTAGTTTACTTCTAGAGGGAATAAAAATAAAAAGAATTGTCTCCTATTTCTTTTCTTCTACCTCGTCGCTCATTTACAAATTATACACTTATCTTTATTAATAACATTTTAACCTATTTTGTAACACCCTAATTCCTTAACTATGGATAATCATCAATCATTATCAATCATACCTAATCAAGATCAGGTATAAATACTAATAATAATAATAATAACACAGGCTATGATTACATGCCAAAAATGAATAAATCAAAATTATGGATAATTAATCATAACATAAAAGGCCTTCAAGCATCTTAAAATCCTCAAGGCAACTGCATCTTGCCTGATCCTGTGGCATTTCTCTTGAAACCTACATGGATAAACAAACCCGTGCTAAGCTATAAAGTGTAGTGGAGAACAAAACTTTATATATATAATTATAACCTCTTACCACATTACATCCTATATATGTATAGAACTTTCACAATCACACAGGATAACGTATGAGTCTATTATATTCTTCATTTCATAAATAACATTCTTAGGAGAGACTTCGACCTTACTAATGGATATCATATTTACACTAATTTAACGTGTTATGAACTCTTCTTATTTCCTAAAAGCTTAGCCATTCATCATTATCGCCATTATCTTACCCTTTTCTTATTTTTAAATATGCTTTCTTCTTATAATAACTCAATTCTCACTCCTATTTCATGCATATATGCTCCTTAATATTATCTTAACATGGTAACTTAAACCTCTTACAACACCAATTTATATCATACGTTACATTTAGTTAGGCCGATGTTATCATTATGCATATGTGTGTGCAAACCTTCTTATAATCCTTTTAATCAAGAGGCTGGACACCATGGTTATTAATGGTACAAAAGTTCCACTTATTACATTAAATCACATGGTCACCTAAGATAGGTATTCGACATTAATTCATAATATAAAGGTGTATTTAAATCATATAGCATCTACAAGTAGTCTAGGTAGGCATAATTACTTCACATATATCATACAATTCTCATATGAGATTCACAAACTTTACATCCTTCATGTTATCTTAGCATGGTAACCTGATTCTCTTTGAAGCATCATTTATGTCATACATTGCACTTGGTTAACTGAATGTTATCATTATGTCTACATGCATTTAAACATTTATATATAAATAAACATACTAACAAAGTGGCAGGTGATCATAAAGAACTAGCATTACATATCAAGATTATAAGACAAAGTCTCAATGTCACATGTATGCATTTTATAAACAAAGTACATGAAACTTAATGCACATGTTAAAGTTCATATAACTTCTAGTACAATAGTGTATGCTTTAGGATTCATATAATCTCTGTGGAATCCCATCGGTGGAATCATCTCATACCAGTACTCATACGGGAATCTTCCTTAATTGAAATGAGACATTTCAATCATGTATTACAAAGCATGACATTTCATTTCATAAAATAGTTTATAGTCAAAAGAATTTAAGACAATCAAATAATAAGTCATTCCTCATGTTTACATCACATAAATAGAACAATCAATGCATGTTTTACTTTATCTTAGGTATATTTTATCATCTTTAATAGCCTGCCTAAGTACTAGTTCAAAAGGTGGATAACTGGAGCAATGGATACCCGAAGGTATCAAACTATGAATGTCCGGAGATACCAAACAATGGACCCAAATGGGGTCAAACAATGGTTTCATCAAGGAACAAACTATAGACCCAAAAGAGCCAAACGATGGTTCCATTAAGGAACAAAACCCAAACAGGGTTAACTATGGCAGCTGCAACTGTATCCCTCTAGGCATGCCTATCTAATCCACAACTGAACTAAGACCCGTAGGCTTAACCCTTTAATAACAGCTTTGATTCATCATATTTTTTGTTACTTAATATATTATTTGGTTTCAAGCCACAATTCATAAAGAATGCATATCATTCTTATCATACATCAATGTTGAGTTTTAGTCTCCATTACACATGGATGCAAGTCATGTCATCACATGGTTACATCAATATCATTCATACATATCGTAGTGGATTACATAATAATGCAAACACAATACACTATTACTTTCATCGATCCATCTCATCATACTTGATATTAATCGTGAGGCCAATAAGGCGATTATGGAAGTATAGTTCATATAGTTCTTACAACTAAAAATCTTCATAGTATTATATGCATGTCCATATATACATGTGTGCATATAAAGGCAACTTGAATCATAGCAGTACATACCCTATAGATACTTATATATGATCACATAATGAGTCAAATTACCCATCATAGTATGGTAGAATCAATTGTAAAACATTGAATTACATAACTCATTGGTGTTTCTAAATGCCGTACCTTGTTTCCATTTGCCACGAGCAGTTTTCCCATATTATCATAACTCACATCAAACATAATTATTTAAAGCAATACTCATGCATTTATGATCCATACAATAGTAATATGCTTAGGTTCTCTTATAATTTAAAGGTCAACACTTGTTCATATTTAGTTCCTTGATTCACTTCAATGGTCTATCAGATTATAGACAATAAGTTATATACTTTAACATAATCATATAAATAATTCAAACCTCTTAATTGTATTTTATACATAGGTAGATTATGTGAGCTTATTTCATCTTAGTCTTTAGCACACTATGGATGCTTATATGTTAATCGTAATATATTATAGGCATAAGCAAACAGGTGAGCAGGTTATTACCCATTACTGCTAATCATTAATTCTTCTTGTGACTCTAAGTGTAATTAGCCTTCTACGGTTTCATAATTTAACATAAGCTATGATGTCCCACTTCCTTTAACTTGGACAAGCAACCTTGCAACTATACTCTTATTATCTCTAGGTTATATCATAGTGTTATCATATCATTGTAGCAGAATATCAATGTGTAATATTTTTAGGCAAAGCCAAAACACACATGTATAATCATTATAATACCATCAAATTCAAGTAATCATTTTCATGTATTCTAATATTAGTATTCATTTACTAACTTTATTCTCATATAATGTTTCATTTAATCATATTTAGTGTCATATCTTATCCTTATTTTATGCTTAAAATGCTTTGAAGTTACTTAAAAAGGTTTTAGACCAACTTTGGTGACACAAAAGAGCTTAAAAATCATATTTGGGTGAAGTAGGGAAGTATCACGAGTCATGAGGGGTGTCACTACTCGTGAAAGGGAGCAAAATGCATGACTCGTGCATTTGTTCATGGTCACACATGTCACAAGTCGTGACAGGTTGTCACGTGTCGTGAACAGTCATAGGCGGTTTTTTGAGTTTGAATTCTAAGCGGTTTCTGACATATAAAATGGCATTTCTAGCAAAACTGATCTTCTACAAACTTGTTCCATTATGTTTCTAGTTTCTAAAAAATTAAAAATCATCTTGATATCATTTCTATATTTTCAGATATTTGCAAGCCACTGAGGGCTGCTCCTAGTGATTTGGCAGCAAATTATTCATGAATTCAAGATAAAATATGGCCTATTTAGAGACAAATTTAAGACTTGGTTTCTTCATATGAAATATAGGTATGGAAGTCTAATTTCAAACGCAATAAGAATCATTCAATTTGGAGTTCTCTAGCTCAACTTATAAGCAAAACAGTTTAGGTAGGTCTGTTGGTCATGAAGAAACATTTGACTCGTGAAGGGGTTTCACGATTGAAGAAAAAGGATGAGGTTCATGACTCGTGAAGAAGTTCACAAGTGAAGAAAAAATGGTTAACTTTCATGACTCATGAAGGGGTTCACAAGTAAAGAAAAAAGGGGTACATTTCACGACTCGTGAAGGGCTTCACGAGTGAAGCAAGAAGGTCACGTTTCACGACTTGTGAAGGGCTTCACTAGTTGGACAAAAATGCATGACTCGTGAAGAACTTTATGACTCGGCAATGACACTCACAGGGAAAATATATTTGTTCTCTATGGCTAAAACTTATTATTTTCCCTCTTCAAAATTTTGCCTAAAGAGGAAGAACACAGAAAAGACAAAGGCGAGGAGAAGGAAGGAGAAAAGAAGGAAGATTAGGCCATTCGCAAGCTAATATAAGGTTAGTGGATGCAATTTACACCTAATTTTATTTATTTTGGTGAAATATACACAAATTTTACATTATGTAACTAGGTAAACCTATGTAGAATTGAGAAATAATTCAACCTACCATGATAAAATGATGAATTAAGATGATTTAAGTATGATTTGATGAAGAAAACAAAGTGGAACTAAGAAAACTAAGGTAGGCCAAATTAGGTATTAAGACAAAATATATGATAATTTAATAATAAATGTTAGATTTGGTATGAAATACACATTATGCCATGTGAAGAATATAGTATAATTGATTTGATTGGTGAATGATAAGTGTATATGTTAATATATAATGGAACATAATGGCGAACTAAAAGGAAACTTGAATATCATAAGGTAAATTGAACTTGTATTGCTATACAAATGTATAAAATGGTGTTAGAAACATATTTGAAATGTATTAGAGAGAAAATTAATTGGTATGTAAGAAAACCTAATGAGGCCAATGGTATACATGGGAATATTGACATGTTTTCATTGTCTTTATATGATATTTTGTGTATTTATGATGCATGCATGATGATTAAGAGAAATTAGATACCATATGAGTATGTAGTAATCAAGACATAACATAATTGGTAAGAAAACTATGTAAATTATGACATAAGTTATAAAATATGGTTGCCCTTAGTGTACAGTAGATAGTCTAAGACCCTAGGATATGATTGATAACCATAGGGACACATATACCACCATAGTATCACAAGATTTGTTGAAAAGTATACATATTGGATAGCTGGCACACACAATTATAGTGGAGTAGTAAGATCATGATAAGTGGTCCCTCCACTCATAATGGAGTATTCGGATCAAGGCAAGTGGTTCCTCTAGTACACTAATAGCATGGAGTCCTCATCCCATATATCAGGTTCGAGGATTTCCACTAGTCACATTAGGGGTAAAATTGTAATTTGTTGAAAAATCGAGAACTAAATGGCACATTATGCTGAAACAATGTTAAAGATTAAATAAAGGAATTAAATAGGTGAAAATTAGAGTTAAATGGACCAAAAAGGGGAAAAATGTAATTACGAAAAAAAAAATAGGGGTAAATGGTAATTTGACATAAAAAAATGTGATTAAAAAAGTAAGATTAGTTAAATAAGTGAAAAAAGGGCAAAATGGTAATTAAGAAAAGTTCAAGGACGAAAACGTAATTTGCCAGCTTATAAGTAGCATAAGGACTAAATTGGTAATTTACCATCTAGGATGGAATACAAGTCTAAGGAAACAAAAATGACCAAAATCAGAGTTATTTAGGGTGAAATGTAAAGAAAAAGGAATACAGGGACTAAACGGTAATTTTGACAAAGTTAAGAAATTTGATAAATTAAATAAAGAAATTAATTGTAGATTTAAATAAATGGTAAATTAAAAGGAAATAAGATTTCAATTTAAACCAATGTGGCAAATATAACATTAGAGGTATAATTGTAATTTTACTTAAAGTAGTTTAGTGGATGAAATTTTGTGTAGATGTATTCACTACTAAGCAACAAAGTTGCTTAATGAGTGGTTTGTTTCACTGCGTGCAGGGATAGGTTAAAGAGACGCTAGTAAAGGAGTGCAAGTGGCATGTACATATGAAGACTTTTGGACTTATGGTTTTGTGTGTAAATGTATATTTGGGTATTACTTAATGTAATTGGATATTGTATTTTAGACTCGATGTATAAATGTGGCATGTAACGAATATTAAAGGTTAGAAAATGTGATGAGATATGTGTGGTGAATGCTTTGTTGCGTTGATGAGTTGTGACTGATAATAGAAGTGTAATGTATGTAATTGGAGTATTGGAGGTGGAGTTTGTCATTAAGGAGTGTTAATTTGAGAAATTTAATGTTTGGGTAGCATGATTTATAAGCCGACGTGCT
>CM075820.1:38364148-38367135 GCA_037975025.1 Excoecaria agallocha
TGTATATATATATGTATACAAATGTATACATATGTATGAATACATATGTTTATATATATACATATGTATATATATATGTGTATATATACATCCATATATATATGTATATATATATATATATATATGTATGTATATTATATATATATATATATATATATATATATATATATATATATATATATATATATATATATATATATATACTATATATATATATATATATATATATACTATATATAACAACATATCATCTATTCAATACACATATGTCATATACTAACATATGTCTATATTTACACTCATGTATATATATATCATATATATAAATATATATATATATATATATATATTAGTATATATATATAAACATATGTATATATACCATATGATATAATTACATAGTATATATATAGCTATATATATATTATATATACTATATATATATATATATATATATATAATATATATATATATATATATATATATATATAATATTATATTATATATATGTGTGTAGTGTGTGTGTGTGTATGTATACGTATGTATATATACACACACGAATGTATATATATATATATATATATATATATATATATTCAAATACTGATGTATATACATACATATACGTATATACATACATATATATATATACATATACATATATATATATGAGTTAATAAGGAAAGTGATCTCGCATGATTCTATAATTATCATATTCAGAGAGTCTCTGGCTAGAGTAATATGCCAAGATGGATAGAGATCCATGGAGGTCATTTTGGTAACAATGGTTAAATTAATAGAACATACATAATCAGATTTATATGAGTTGACAGAAATCCATACTTAGAATCTAATTGAGTTAAGAGTGGTGAAAGGAGTAATTGCACGGTAACTGTTTCTATGGAAGATATAGTGAAACCACTTGACTTTCTTAACATTTGGATAGTCATGATGCCTAGCTAGAGGCCAATCATGACTTGTATAATAGTGTATCAAGAATATCAATAGGGATTGATAAAATGGTTTAAAGAAGTTTAAATCTTGTGAGTTTTGAATAGAACTCACAATTACATATTATACTGCCAATATGAACAGGAACCCAATAGGTCACACACATATAGAAAAAAAGGATAAAATGATAAAATGACAAGGATAATAATATTTGATATTATTATGGGGATAGAGAAGTGAATAAGATAATAATTTATTAAAGAGTTTAATTAATTATGATCAAGTAAAATTGTTCGTATAACTTTTTTGAAATGATCTGTAAAATTGGACCTAATTGAAATAATGTATTTTTTTATTGATTATTATTGAACTATAAGTGTTATAGGGCTGATATAATAATTAATAGGTCCATTGGAAGAATTATAAAGGACCAAAGAAGTGAAGTTGCCATAGAAGCCCTCCAAAAGAAGGGCCACACGCCAATTCCAAAACATAAGGCCTTAGAGACCTAATTCTTAGACCAAAATAAATTAACTATGTTACATAACTATTGTGGAACCTGCATATTTAATTTGGTTGGATTTGGAATTCATTTGGGTAATTAAATCCAAGTATATGTACAAAAGGTCTGGTTTGTGGGTTTTGTACATAGTCTTTTGTGCAAGGGCTTAAATTGGATTTAATTGAGCTCAAATAATTATAATTAATTCTAGAAGCCCAATTAATAATTCTCCAGCAATTTTAAAGAGCCCAATCCTATTATGAAGTTGGACTTTTTAACCTAACTATAAAAATCCAAGAGACGTGGAATTAGGGTTAAGTAAGTGTAAACAATTAAGAAAACACACTCTCTCTTTTCTCTTAACCCTAGCCACCACCGTCCCTAGCTAGCAGCTTTGGATTTCGGCCAGCCCTTGTTCCTCCCAGTTGTTGGTTCTTTCAATCCTTCTCTAGTGTGGATTACTCATTTGACGTGTTCCCTTTTGGACGTTATGGTTTGTGACAACCCGGTGAGAAGTAAAATCAACTGTTTAACAAAAATCAAAGGTGATGTATGTATGTATGCATATATGTATGTGTGTGTGTGTGTGTGTGTGTGTGTCTGTGTATATATATATGTATACAAATGTATACATATGTATGAATACATATGTTTATATATATACATATGTATATATATATGTATATATATTTATATATTTATATATATATATATATATAAACATATGTATTCATACATATGTATACATATGTATATATACACATGTATATTTACATATGTATATATATATATATATATATATATGTGTGTGTGTGTGTGTGTATGCATACATATGTATATATACACACACTGATGTGTATATATATATATATATATATATAATTCAAATATTGATGTATATACATACATATACGTATATACATACATATATATATATATATATACATATATATATATATGAGTTAATAAGGAAAGTGATCTCGCATGATTCTATAATTATCATATTCAGAGAGTCTCTGGCTAGAGTAATATGCCAAGATGGATAGAGATCCATGGAGGTCATTTTGGTAACAATGGTTAAATTAATAGAACATACATAATCAGATTTATATGAGTTGATAGAAATGCATACTTGGAATCTAATTGAGTTAAGAGTGGTGGAAGGAGTAATTGCACGATAACTGTTTCTATGGAAGGTATAGTGAAACCACTTGACTTTCTTAACATTTGGATAGTCATGATGCCTAGCTAGAGGCCAATCATGACTTGTATAATAGTGTATCAAGAATTTCAATAGGGATTGATAAAATTGTTTAAGGAATTTTAAATCATGTGAGTTTTGAATAGAACTCACAATTACATATTATACTGCCAATATGAACAGGAACCCAATAGGTCACACACATATAGAAAAAAATGATAAAATGATAAAATGACAAGGATAATAATATATGATATTATTATAGGGATAGATAAGTGAATGAGATAGTAATTAATTAAAGAGTTTAATTAATTATGATCAAGTAAAATTGTT